>PVJH01003824.1:0-135698 GCA_004026705.1 Nesogale talazaci | reverse complement strand
TTCAATATTCTTCTCCAGCACTGTGAGTCAAATGCATCAATTCTTCTTCAGTCTTCTTTGTTGAATTAACTTTCAAGTGCATATTTTCTATGGCATACTTGGATCAAGCATAACTTAGTTCTCCAAGTAGCATACCTGCTTTTCATTATTTTAAACAGATCATGTATAGCAGATTTACCCAATTCAATACTTCTCTTAATATCTTAACTGCTGCTTCCATGAGCAGTGGTTGTGGGAAATAGATGAAAATCCTTGACAATTTCAATTTTTTTTCCTGTTTTTCATGATGTTTGTTCTCTATTAGTTCAGTTGTGGGGATTTTGGTCTTCTTGAGACTGAGTTATGATCAATACTGAAGGCTTTACTTATTTTTTTAATTTATCATTTTATTGCGCGCTCATACATTGCTTTCCATCATACTTAGTTCAATACATAGTTACATACACTGTGCCAAGCACCCCCACTTGCCTGTCCTCATTGACATTCTCCCAACAACTGCCTCTCCATTTGGGCCCTTGATATGGGCTGCCCTTCCTTTACCCTCCAATCTTTCCTCCATCCCCCAGTCCTCATTACTCTGCAATAATTATTGTTTTGTCATATCTTACACTGCCTGACATCTCCCCTTGCCCACTCCTCCCTCCGTCTGACCTCCAGATAGGAGAGATGTAGGGAGAAGTGGGCAGGGGGAGATATTGGGCAGTGTAAGATATGACAAAACAATAATTTTATAAAAATCATTTTATTGGGTAGGGCTGAGCCCCGGTGGCGTAGTGGTTGTGCGCGGGACTGCAGCCCACTGGGACGGAGGTTCAATTCCAGCAGTGGGGCTGGGCCTCCTACTCCCACCACCGGAGAGCAGTGATGCCCCCCCCAAAAAATCATTTTATTGGGGGGTTCATGCAACTCTTATCACAATCCATACATACGTACATTATTATGTCAAGCACATTTGTACATCTGTTGCCCTCATCATTCTGAAAACGTTTTCTATTTAAGCCCTTAATATCAGCTCCTCCATTTTCCCCCTCCTTCCCCACTTCCCCCTCCCTCACGAACCCTTAATAATTTATAAATTATTATTATCTTGCCATATGATACACTGTCCTATGTCTCCCTTCACTCACCTATCTGTTATCTGAACCCCAAGAAGGCGGTTAAATGTAGATCCTTATAGTCAGTTCCCACTTTCTACCCAACCTTCTTTTCACCCTCCCGGAATTGCCATTCTCACCACTGGTTCTGAAGGGATTATCTGTCCTGTTTTCCCTATATTTCCTCTTCCTATCTGTACCAGTGTACATCTTCTGATCTAGTCAGATTTGTAAGTTGGAATTGGATCATGATAGTGGGGGGGGGAGGAAACATTGAAGAACTAGAGGAAAGTTGTATGTTTCATCATTGCTACACTACACCCTGACTAGTTCATTTCCTCCAGCCGCCCCTTCTGTAAGGAGATGTTCTGTAACCTACAGGTTAGTTTTGGGTCCCCAAATTTGTACTCCCCCTAATTTACAAGGATACAATGTTTAGGTCTTTGATGCCTGATACATGATCCCTTCGACATCTTGCGGTCACACAGGCTGATGTGCTTCTTTAATGTGGGCTTTGTTACTTCTGTATTAGATGGCCACTTGTTTACTTTCAAGTATTTAAGATCCTAGGTGCTGTATCTTTTGAGAGCTGGACACCATCAACTTTCTACACCATATTTGCTTATTCACACATTTGTCTTCAGTGATCATATCAGGAAGGTGGGCACGCAATCATATGATTTTTAGTTCTTAATGTCTGATACTTGATCCCTTCAGCAACTCGTGGCCACACAGGCTTGTGTGCTTCTTCTATGTGGGCGTTGTTGGTTCTGAACTAGATGAATACTTGTTTACCTTCAAGATTTTAAGACTCTGGATGATATATCTTTTGACAGTCGATCACCATTGGCTGTCTTCACCTTATTTGTTTATGCCACACATTTGTCTTCAGTGAACATGTCTGGAAGGTGAGCATCATTGAATGCTCATAGAACAAAGTCTTCTTGCATTGAGGAAGTATTGAGGGGAGGCCCAATGTCCATGTGCTACCTTAATATTGCCCTATAAATATATGCACATAGATCTATTTCCCCATCATCATCTGTAAATATAATTACCTCATGCATTTACCTGTATTTAGACCCCTATAAGTGCCCTTTCCCTCATATTAGTCTCCTCTATTTCCTTTTATTTTCCTCTTCTCCCAGTATCATGCTCAGCCTTCATTTGGGTTTCAGGAATTTCTCTCAGTTATATTATCCTTGATCAATCTATGGGGGAAAGGAGGTGTTGTTGAACAACCCATGGACAAGGGAATAACAAGTGATCCAAAATCAGTGGCAAGGATGATGTTTGAGGTGTGGTGGGGATTGATCAAGCATAATGTAATCCTTGATTTTTCACCATCAAATACTTCAATTCCTCCTGAATTTCAGCAAGAAAGGTTGTGTCATACATACATTGAAGGCTATTAATAAGCCTTTCTCTAATCCCAAGGGCAGATTCTTCATATAAATTAGCTTCTCTGGTCATTTTTTTCAGTGTACACATTGAATAAATATGGTAAAGGAATACAATCCTGAAACAGAGCTTTCTGGATTTTAAACCATGCAGTGTTTCCTTATTCTATTTGAATGATGGCCCTATGATACAAGCAGAAGTTCTGCATGAGCATAATTAAATTATCTCACTGAATATCTGTATTCACTAAATAATAGATTCACTCATTCAATAATACCTGTCTTTGTCTAAGTAGAGCGTCTTAGAAATAAAGTCTCATAATAACAGTAGCTTTTGAGGAGATCTAATGGGTCAGTTTATGTCAAAGTAGAAAAGTCAGCTCTGGGATTTCAAGTGATTAATCCTGATATATTTCCTGGATGGACACTAGGTGATCATTGGGGTATATTATGAAGAAGTTTTAAGAAAGTTAAAAATTGTTTTGAAGAGAAAAAGGCCAAATAAGGTTTATGGAGAATCCCCCCTTCCCCATCTCAACAATGCACTGCTTTTTCTTCAAGGGTATCAAGTTTTGTCCTTAACTTTAATAAGGAAACCTTATACCATATATCTGACTACACAGTTCTTTCACATTCAGGCTTCTTTTCCCCACTCACTCCTACAATTCCACATTGTAAAGAAGCATGAATTATGCCCTTCAAGGATACCAAAGCTTCCATAGTATAGAACTGGAGTCATAAAATTCTTTGGTGAAGGTTGAAAAACTAAAAAACAAACCTCACTGCCATCAAATCAATTGACTTTCAACAACAGACTATACATCTTTATGAGAGTAAACAGCTTCATCTTTCTTATGAGAAGCAGCTGATGAATTTAAAATGTAAACCTCTCAGTCAGAAATCTACAGCCCAATTCACAATGCCATTAGGGCTTCTGTAAAGGAAAGGGTTAAGGAGATGCAAACACTGCCTTCAGAATGTATGGGCCAAGATGGGTACACTTTGATACTCATCATCTGGTGGGTTTGAACCACCGATCTTGCTATTAGTAGGTCAAAGCATACCTGGAAGTATCACCCAAATTTCAGAAAGCTTACCCACAGATATGTTTAATTTCCTGGAAGACCTAAAGGGTCTTTAAGCAGTCTTTTTTCTTTCATTTTAGATCATTTTAATGGGGGCTTATACAACTTGAATCACAACACATCCATCCATCCAGCAAAAGAGCATATTTGTACATCTGTTGCCATGATCATTCTCAAAACATTTGCTTTCTACTTGAGCCTTTGGTATCAGTTCCACCTTCCCCCCTCCCTCCTTGCTCCCTTCTCCCTCATGTACCCTAGATAATTTATAAATTATTATTATGATGATGTCATATCTTACACAGTCTGGTATCTCCCGTCACCCATATCTCCATATCTCTGTTGTCCATCCCCCAGGGAGGAGATTATATGTAGTTCCTTATAAGAATTTTCCCCTTTCTACTCCTTCCCTCCACCCTACAGGTATCACCACTCTCACCACTGGTCCTGAAGATCATCTGTCCTGGATTTCCTGTTTTCGATTCCTATCTGTACCACTGTACAACCTCTGGTTTAGCCAGATTTGTAAGGTAGAATTCAGATCATGATAATATGTGTGGTGGAGGCATTTAAGAACAAGAGGAAAGTTGCATGCTTCATTGTTGCCACCCTGAACCCCGACTGGCTTGTCTGCTTCCCACAACCCTTCTGTAAGGGGATGTCCAATTGCTTACAGATGGGCTTTGGGTCCCCAATCTACTCTCCTCCCTCCTTGCCAATGATATGATTTTTTTGTTCTTTGATGCCTGATACCTGATCCCTTCAGCACTTCTTGATCACATTCTTAAGGCCATTAAGCAGTAATATGTGGTAATGTTTGAGGCAGTGTATTGGATGGAAAGAAAATACGTATCCACAGACCTTACTGTTAGTTTAAGTTTGCACTATTTTCTCCCTCATTGTGGGGCCTTTAATAAGTCACTTATTTTTGCTGCTCCTTTCCCTCCTCTTGAGAAAAAAGAAATGCTGACTTTGGGAATACACTGAAAAGTAGAATGTTCAGAAAGTTAAGGCAATAATTATTATGGTCACTGCATCATCATTATCATCAGAACTGCCCCCCCCCAAAAAAAATGGCACAGAGCACAAGACCTAATATTTGCATCTATAGTAGTAGTCTTTATGCAAACTCTGAATGTAGAAGGTCCCTCCCTACTCACAGGTTACCTCTGGGGAGAGATGAGATAGTATGTTGCAGTTTGAACCCGAATGTATGCTCACATATTTACGCTTCTCCACCCAGACGACTGTTCTGATCTCCTGAGTTAAGTATCTGTTTATTTAATGTCTTATTTCAGCAATGTGTTAGACTGCCTTCACAGTCTGTTTGACACATGTTCCTTATGTGCTCCTGTTTGCCAGATTCAGCTCCTGAAGATACCCCTCCCCTTTTTGTATCTATACTCAACCAATTTATGCAAACATCAAAACTGTTTGCATTTACAGCATCTGCAAATAATTCCTTTTTATGTATTTCCTGTATGTACATCATAGGGACTAAATGAGAATGGCTAAAGTCTTTCCCTGGTTGAGACCTACAGAGACAAATGGTAAGTCTAGAAGGCATGATCTGAGGCAACTTGGGTCAGGCTGAAAATGTTCTGTAGGACCCATACTGATTCCCCCAAATAGGGCAGCAGGTCCCCAGGTGTGGAAGAAACAGCAATGACTACAGTCAATAGCAGTTAGAAACAGCAATTAGAAAGTGAGTAGAGCATGGCAACTCCCCGCCCAGTACAAGGTTTTTATAGTCAATCATGTTCACAGTTGCTAGAAATGGCTTAAGAATGAAAAGCATTAACTAAAGATACTCATGAACTAAAAATGACAGCTGTTTGGGACCTTTGAGTGTCAGAGCAAATTGCACACCTGTCTGTGATAGATCCTATAGGCACAATTACATTATAGTACAATATGGTGCTTAATCAAGACAGAGTCATTGGGGGGGTACACTTTGCCTAAATTATTTTAAATACCTTCTGTTTATGTAATTAGAGATCTCTACAACCAGTCATGTTCTCTCTCTCTCTGTGTATGTGTCTTGTACCCCCCTTACACACAATTAATGTGCGGCACCTTATTGCAACAAATACAAAAAGAAAAACCACACTGAAAATCTTTGATTCCTGCCTCATTCATTTTTTTCCTTCATCAAATTTTAATTGAGGATTCTGCTATGTGTAAGCCACTAAGGATAGAATGGTGACGAAGACAGTGCCTGCCATTTTGGAGCTCACAGTCTAGTGGAAGAAGTTGACAGTGGAACAAGGCGTTAAAAAGCAGTATGAGAAAGGGATTAACAGAGTCCAAAGAGACCACATAAAAAGGCATTTAACATGGACATTTGAAGACTTTCTGGGATATTTTATATCTAAATTAGTATGTTAGGAATAAATCAATATGGCAGAAGTGAAGCATTTCTTACAGAGAACGTGGCAAGATGGTAGAGTGGAGATGTTAAGCAACATGGCATATTTGTAGGAATAGCAAGTGGTTCAATGGATTCATGGTAGCCTAGAGTGAGGTAGTAGAAGATGAGCAGGGAAAGATGAGCAAGCATAGGATTACTAATGGGAATATTTGTTATTTTGCATAAGGACAATGGAGAGCCACTGAAGATTTTAAAGTACTAAGTAATATGAATCAATTAAAAAGATTTTGGAGATTACTCTAGCTGCAGCATGAAGAGCAGATTGGAGAGCAGCAAGACTTTAGATCATGCGTCTAGTTAAGTGGTTGCTTTTATCATCCAGATGAACGAAAATGTCCAATTAGTCAAGGACAGTGGTCTAGTGATAGAGAGGAGAAGATGGATTTAAGAGATATTTGGGACATGAAATTGATGGGACCTTAGCAACGATTGACTATATCTGGTGAGGGAGAGAGAAGTCAAGTATAATGCCCAGTTTGGGGTTTGTTTGTCTGTTGTTGTTTTTGGCTTGAAACACAGGGCAGGTGGTAGTAATCTTATTTCCTTTGGTAGTTTTGATTTAGCCATGAACTAGCTTTGAAATCAATTTCCATTTCCTCGTGTGTAAAATGAAAAAAGTGAAATAAATCAGTGCTTTTTAATAGGGAGCTAATCAGCTCTAGTCCCTTCCAGGTGACATTTCACAAGATTTGAAGATATTTCACTTGGCACGACAGAGAAGAGGGTGTTCAATATGTGTCCATAGGCCAGGCATGTAGGCGAAGATCTTAACAGTGTAGAAGATGGCAATTTTCTCATATCAGGAATCATTCAATTCGCAATTTCAATCAGGACAAGCTTGAGAAACCCTGGACTAGGCAATAGGAGGAATTTGCACAAGATGAACGCTGAAGTTTATGAACTTAAAAGATGCAGTGTCTAGTGACAATTTTCATTTAAATGGATAAGCTTCAGTGACTTAGTAGAGTATTATTTGGGGGACCATCTGAATAAATGAGACATTGCCGAAATTATATGACTAGTAATAAATGCATATTAGTATATGTAATATCAATAGCCAAAGCAAATGTCCAAGAGTATTGCAGTGAAAACCATGCTGAGAGTACTAGAAATATATGTGTAAATGGTACTTAAAGTGTACTTACTAGTGTGTTCTGATATCCCAGAGGGCTAGCATACTTCCTGCTCCATGTTATTTTTGGCCAGAATGAACTTCAGGGCTGCAAGAGGAAAGAAATTATGGGAGCTACTGGCAGCTTCTATTGGAGACATCGATCTCCTGGAATCATCCTGGCACAAGAAAGGAGCCCCTTTTCATGTAACTTTATGCTGAATGACTCACCCCACAAGCATAGCTTCATAATCTCTACCCAAGACAAGACACACTTTTTTTTGGCATCACTGCCCTCAGGTGGTGCAAGTAGGAGGCCCAGCCTTTACTCCGTGGAATTGAACCTCCATCCCAGTGGGCCGCAGTCCCGTGAACAATCACTACACCACCGGGGCTCAGCCCAGGAAGCACTTTTTTTTACAAGAAGTTTTATAGACTCCTGCCTTTAGGTATTTGCTTAAATTATGTTAGTAGTTGCTAACCCCACCCCTCATCCCCAACCCCATTCAGCTCATTCTGTCTTCAGCGATGCCCGTCCTGAATGTATGTCTTTTCGTTTCAACACTTGACTATAAATGGTTGTTGGCATATGTGATCCCAATATTTGGAAAGGCAGAACTAAGGCCATCTGTGTAGGGATATAAAGTTTCTACTCAGTGGGATTCTTAACTCAGTTGATCACAGTGAGTTGTAGGCATTCAATACATAAATGTTTGTTTCGTGAATGGATGAATGATTGAATATATGGAGTCTCTGCATTTTTGAAGGGCAAAGATAATTTCTGATTTCTTTGAAAAGAAGGAAGGAAAATTTACTTTTCATGATCACCATGTGGCAACACTCTGAGGCACTTAAGTATTTTGAGCAGAACAGATTTGATTTTTTTCCAACTATTTCATTGGCATATAATTGATATATCATCCAATTCAGTAGTTCAATCCCATCAGGTAGAGTTGTACAGTCATCACCACAAACAGTTTTAGAATGTTTTCTTCAAGCTTTTCCTCATCATTATTAGTGCCCCACTTTCCGCCAATCACCCCATCATACCCTCAAGAAACCATTAATCCAGTTACTGTCTCTATGAATTTACCTCTTCTGGATTTCATATCACTCAAAACATTAAAATCAAATGAAAAAATTAACAAGAATAACAATTTAAAACTTTTTAAAACCTCTCAATCAAGATGGAAGTGGAGAATACTAAAATTTTTTAAATGATTATAAGGAAGATCAAAGATAGGGTGCTAAAGTTTATTCTAATTGCATCTTAGAACAGATCTGATTCACGTTTTAATATGAAACCTTTGACAGGGAATTAGAAAATGACTGAGGAGTGTATTACACCAAAGGACACAGGTAATAATGATGGTCATACCCAGCATATTAGAGAAAAGCACATTGAAACTACAATGGCATTCTAACTCACGACTATTAAAATGGCATGTGTATTATTTTTTTTAATGTTAAAGGAAATTAGCAAGTAGAGAGCCTATGGAGAAACTGGAACTTTCATGCATTGTTGGTGAATCTAAAGTGGTCCATTCACTGTGGAAAATGCTCGGCAGTTCCAAATGTTAAATAGATATCTATCATTTGACCTAGCAATCCCAATTTTTGCAATATACCCAGCAGAAGTGAAGGAAGGAATGAACATCAATAGAAACCAAGAAACCAAAATTTTTACTGTAGTTTTTGCCACGGCCAAATGTATAAACCAGTGAAATATCAATCAACAGATAGGTGGGTAAACAAAATATAACATACATACACAGTGGACCCAGTCATGAGCAAAAATGGCCTCAGCCATAATGGTACTGGAATTATTTGGGAAAAGTACACTAAGTATCAAAGTTAATGAGATCATATATTTATGTTTTATGTATGCATGGGGGTAGCACCCCCAAGCCTGATCCCCCCAATCCTTCCAAAAATCTATATATTTAATTTTTTAACAAGATTACATTATCACTTTCAAAGTACACTCTGTTATACTTAATATCTATCAAATTTGTGATTCTATCCTTGGGAAACGTTTTTCACACTTACCTGTCTGGATGGCTGACAGCATCTCCCTTGGTTTTTGTTGTTGTTTGTTTGTTTGTTTGTTTGTTTGTTTGCTTTTCTTCACCTGTTGAATATTGTCAAATTGCTGCTCTTTCATTTCCCTCTTCATTTATGGAAACAAAGTGAAGTCACACAGAATGAGGTCAGTTGAATAAGGTGCATGAGGCAAGAAAGGCATGTTGTTTCTTGTCCCAAACTCATACACTGAGCTGCTGGGTGAGCAAGTGCATTGTTATGGTGGCAAAACCCGCCCTCATCTGCCACATATAGGCCTTTTTTGTCATACACTGTTATGCAATCTTTTCAGACTCTCTAAATAGAAAGCTTGATTAACAGCCTGACCTTGTGAAACAAACTCCAAATGCACTACAAGTGTAAAATTTCATCTATTCGGAAAGTTGACGGACATCCAGAATGAGGCTTGTAATCAATCGTCATTACACCTATTTTGGAATCAGAAAATCACCCATGCACTTGAGCTTTTCCTATAGCGCTGTCCTTGTAAGCTGTGTTCAACATCACAACAGTTTCTGTGGCATTTTTCCTGAGCAGAATACAAAATTTCACAGTTGCCTGCTATTCTCTTAAATTAGCGATCACAAAAAATGAGCTAAACTGCTTTCCCAAAAAATATTCATTGTGACCAGAGAGAGCCTTCCCAGGTGACACCACTGGGTGTTCTAAACTCACCTAGCAGGAAGAATGCACATGACCAAAACTCAGTTCTGTTTTTCAGGGGAGTATCCCTTTATATTTTACCACAATTAAGTAAAGTAATCAGGGAAATGGTCACAAATAATGCACAAAGAAATGGTTGGATTTAGAATTTATTTTGCAGGTGAAGACACCAGAATATTCTCATGGATTGGATATAGTTTGAAAACAGAGAGGACTCAAAGACAACTCCAGGGTTTTTGATTTGAGTAACAGGAAATAGGGATTTGCCAACAGATGAGAAGGGGAAATTTATATTAGGGTTGCGATTTCCATTGTGACCTTAGTGAGTTTGAAATGCTGAATAGACATCCAAGTGAAGCTATCAAGAAGATAGTTAGAAGAAGAAAGTTATACACATCATGAACTTGTAGAGCATCAAAGTAAGAGTGCAGAGCAAGAGATAAGAAGGAAGACCTGGATCCCAGGGACCCTAAAACATTATGATGCCTTTATCACTTTGATTAGGGCCTGATGCAGCCTGCCTGCTTTGCATAGAATGAGTGACCAGTTGCTTTTATTAGATTCTGACTTATGATGACTCTAATATGTCAGTCAAACTGTGTTCCATAGGGTTTTCAATAACGGTTTTATTTGTTTGTTTGTTTGTTTAAGAAGTAGATTCCCACTCCTTTCTTCCAAGATGTCTTCAGTTGGACTTGGAACACCAGGTATTTGGTGAGCATTCAAGTGAACTGTATGACACTTGTGTTCCATCCAGAGAGCCTTGCAAGGGTTTCAAGAAAGGGGCCTGTGACTTCTGAGCTGTACCATCTCTAGACCGTGTACCAATAGGTATTCCTCTCACAGAAACTGCAGCTAAAGCCCCACGTGATGTTTAAACCTTAAGAGGTTACATGGATATAAATATTTATCATTTCCCCCATGCTAATATAATGATTATTAATCCCAGTCAAATAAGAATTCATTCTTTCCAGGGTGAGGAAGGTTTTTCTCTCCCCGCATAATTCATATGCAAATATTTTGAAAAGCAGTTTGAAATGCAAGCTGCCACCTGTCAGTTTGCCATTTGTAAGGAGGAGGAGGCACCATTGTCCCAGGGTTTTGAGATGATCAAGTTATTCTTGCTCCATGCATCTTCAGCTTACTTTCACCTGGCTGAAAGGCGCATAGGGTAGGTGCTACTGTTGATACAAGATGTACATCCAAAACTGCGGCCCACCATTTGTCATTACTGAAAGACTTGTTTTGAGGGCTGGAATGTGCATGTAGTTATATCACCCATTTGTTTACCTTGGCTTTTCTTAGGGTGCAGGGACAGAGTTGCAACATGCATACTTAAATGAGGAAGGGGTGAATCCTTTGATTGAAATATTGTTTCCAGATCACGAGGTTGCAGCAAGACTGCATAAGAAAAATACTGCAGGAAGAATATGCCTTGGTTTCTTTGAGATTGCTTAGGTATATTTCACATTGGCCTTGAGTCTGCAGGACCAGAGTCAATTGCTTTGACTTCTAAAGTTACAGTTCTGGTGGCAATGTTTATGCACACAGCAGGGCTCTTGATGTAGTGGCACCCGGGCTTTCTAAGGTAACTGTTTTCAGACTGAGATGTATGTACTCTTGGGAGTACAGGAAGACTTTCCAAGGGACACACAGACACGGTGTTAAGCAAACCAATTGCCAGAGTCTCAATTGCCATAAGTGCTCTTTCCTAAAATAGCTCTGTAGTCAGAGAGTCATGCCAGTGCTGCTTTTGCAGGGCTCCTTTCAAAGTCACCCTTTTCTTGCTCTACAAAAGGAAAGCATAGCCATCACCCATCCTGAGTTGTACTGAAATGAATCCTATTCATTGTCTGACTGCTGTCAAAGAAGGCAATAATCCAGACAGAGGACCTAGAGTGCGAAATACAAAACAGAGATTTTCATGGGGTCAGGAATGCCTTTCGTAGCTCTGCACCTACTAGTGGTCGATACCTTTTCTTCTTGCTTTTAACTTCTACAAAACGCATTAAATCCAATATATTAAGAGCATAACATCGACTTATATATAGAAACAGGACAAAATGTTCCCTACATGTGCAGTCTAGTATGGAATGAGTTTAACTTTAGAATGCCAGTTTTAATTCATTAGGGTTAATCTTTCCCTCTTAGGTATGTTCTATTTCTCTCAGGTTGCTTTCAACCATGAAATGAAATGATTAACCTATCTGTGTATATTAGTTCTCAAATGTCCATCTTTCTGTTCACCTGTCACACCATTTAAAGGCTCCATGAAATCATATACATTAGAAGACTGGAATTTGGCCTGAAAATGTATATCCTTATTTTCAATTAGTGGGTAATTTAATACTATCCACATTTGTCAACCTCTCAGGTTACTGTATTCTCAAATTTTGTCTAATTTTTCACTCCATAACCAGTAAACAAAAGAGTTGCTGATATAGGAAAGTTATTTTTTTGGTAAATGAACTGAGTTTATTACAGAGTAATATACAACTGCAAATATGTATATTTTAAGATTAGTCCCAAGTGAGCAGACCTATGGGACTAGTTCTAAAATAATTTATTCCTGGTACTACAGGACTGCTCTTCAGCTTCCCAACCCCTATCTCATTCTTTCTCTCCACACAGAACCACTCTTAATTTCCAACAATATCAATTTATCTGTTGTTGTGCTTTTTGTTTCTTAACTTTTAATATAAATTAAACTGGACAGTTTATGTTTGAATGTCCTTGGTTTCTTTTGCTCAACATTATATTTGTCATGCATTCTTTTTAAAAAATCATTTTATTGGGAGCTCATACCATTTTTATCACAATCCATCCATCCATCCATCTATTGTGTTCCATTTGTACATCCATTTGTACATTTGTTGCTCTCATCATTCCCAAAACATTTGCTTTCTACTTGAGCCCTTGGTATCAGCTCCTTAATTTCCCTTCTCTACCCAACCCCCGGCCCTCATGAACCATTGATAATTTATAAATTGTTATTATTTTGTCATATCTTACAATGTCTAATGTCTTGTCATCTGTTCCTTTGAACTTAGTTCTCTATTTGTTTTCATTACTGTTTAATATTCTACTGTGTGGATATCGAGCATTCATTCATTTATCAACGTACATTTTGTTTCACAGTTTAGGACTATTTGTGCCTGGAGACTAAAAGAACTTCCTCCCTTTTCTCAAGAGGTTGGACAGTTTTTCTTCAACTCTTGTGACCAAAACAATACATTTTTGCCTGGGTTGAGGGGGAGAAATGATCTGCTGCCTTGTCTCCAGCAATTTAACCCTTTGTACAAATGAAGACTGTAGGAAGCAACCTAGAGTTTTGCTTACTTCCTATCAGCAGGCAATTGCTGCATCACCACCATACCAGGTGGGAGAGTGCTTTCTTGAACTTCTCTCCTGTCTCCAACACTATTCCTGGCTTCCTTTAAAGAGATTCCAGGCTACTTGGAGCTCTTCTTGGATCTAAACTTCTAGATATTCCAAGATGACTTTCTTGCTCAAGCCTGCCTTTATGATTTTTTTTATAAAACTGTTTGACTGATTTCATCTGACCTTGAAAGGTGACTGCTCTTTTCTCTTGCTGAAGGTGAACACTTTCCGTGTCGGGTTAATCCTTCTAAGCACTTGTCACTTTTTGGGTCATTTATGAAGAGGCTGTAAAGTTAATGGAAAATGGATTTAAAACATACTGGAAGTTTTCCGTGAATATTAAAAATCCCCTCATTCTTGGCTGCCTTGCAACATCCCCTTTAAAGGGCTCGAGAAAAGTAACCATTTTAGAGATTAGCCATCTTTTAAAAATGTAATAAATCATTTTTGGGAGCTCTTATAGGTCTTATAGTGTGTTTGTCCGGGTAGACTAGAGGAACAAATTTCAGAGACACGCATATAGGTATAAGGAAAGGGTTTATATACAAAAGAAATGTGACCCTAAGAAGGCATCCCAATCCAGTCCAGTGCAAAGTCATAAATCCAATATTAACCCATATGTCCAAAGTCAGTCTATAAAGTCTGCTTCCAAATCAGGAAGTCACAGGTCAGTGGGTGCAGAATTCTGGCGCTGGCAGGGGTCTTCCCATGGCTCCTCGCTTCCAGGACTCAGGTCCATCAACAGCATGCCGCTCCAGCTTCAGAGGTCTGTCTTCATCAGGGCAAAGCCGAGTGGTCTCTCCACTGGCTCCTCCAGCTTCTTGGAGGCTGCATCTTGTGTTGCCTGTGGTCAATCATCTCTGAAACTAACTCCCAACATCTGTGGAAGATAGCTTCTCATCTTCACGGGGGAAATATCGCGAGATTTCTGTGGAGTCTCAGGTGAAAGCCATGCCCACAAAGAGGCCTCATCAGCTACTCCATGGCTTTCTCTTGATTAACAGGCCAGACTCCACCCCTACATTTCAGTTATAAAATTAACATAAGCACATAACTGCCACATATAGCAATCCATACATCAATTGTATCAAGTACATTTGTAGATTAGCCATCTTTTTTTTTGTTTGTTTTTGCTAGGGCAATAGCAATTCTATCATGTAGATTTCTACATTCTAAGTAGGAACAATGCTCTCAAATAATACTAATATGAATTACTGGTTTGTGTCTTTGGTGTAGTCATGTACACATTTCTGTTGGGTGGATGCCTAGAAGTAGAATGGTTGAGTTATATATATGTCCCACTTTAGTATATTTTGTCAGTCTTCTGATGCAATTGTACCAATTAGCACTTCCAGTGACTATATGAGAATTTCAGCCAACACTTAGTCATTTTTAATAAACTTGATATTTTCTGTTGACATGTTTTCCATGCTGTCTTTTATTTCTTGTATGAATTGCCTTTCCTGTTCCTTGCTCATTTAAAATTCATTAGTTAATGGTTTTCAAATTATTTGTAATACTTCTTAGCTCTTAAAAACCAAATGTTTGAATATACTCTATCATTTTGTTTTCATACTTTTCTACATTTGTAATGGTTTCTTTATAATTTTTTGAAGTAGGTATTCTTCATAAATAGAAATGTGTTGATCTAAGTGTACTGTATAATGTACTTTAAAGATGTGCACATCTGTATAAAAGCTGCTGCAATTAGGATAATAGAACATTACTATCTCTGCAAAATGTTCCATTCGTTCATTTCTGATCACTATCCAGCTATCCCCTGGCTCTAGGTCACCACAGCTCACTAAATGTTAGATTGTTTTATATCAATGGAATGATATAGTATGTACCGTTGTATATCTATCTTTTGATCAACATAATACTTTTGAGTTTCATTCTCATAGTTGTAATAGTAGTGTATTATTTTTCATTGCTTAGTAATATGTGGCTAAATATGTTTCTTAATATAAAATAGGCCACTTTAAAATCTTTCCCATTTAATATTCATGTTGTGGAGCCTGCTTTAGGTATACAAAATCACTACTCATCCAAATTCACAAAAACATTTAGCTCAAATTACTCCAGGAACTGATTGTGTGCCTTTACTCAACCAAACCAAACCAGATTCACTGCCATTGAGTCATGCGAACTCACAAGGACCCCAGGGGGTGGGGTAGAACTACCTCTGTGAGTATCTGAAACTGTAGCTCTTTATGGGAATAGAAAGCCCCGTCTTTCTTCCACTGACCTGCTGGTGGTTTCAAACTGCTGACCTGTGAGGTCACAGCCCAACTCGTAATCACTAAACCAAAGGGACACCAAAAGGACACCTGTATCTTTATTAGTTAAGGCTCAAGTTTTATATTTAATTTAATAATCTATTTTTTAAAGTCCTTTATCCACTTTCATCTTTGCCATAGATCAATGGTCAGAATGTTTTTTTTTCTTTACTTTTTTGTTCTGGTCTGTTAGTTCTATATTTTGTGCCAATACTGTAATATCTTAGTATTATACTTTTATAGTAAGAATGGCATTAGCTAATGCAAATAATCTAGCTTGGTTGATGTTCATCAATATTGTTCTAGATATTCTTGCACCTTTCCATTTATATTTAAATTATAAAAACAGCTTACCATTTTTGCACCAAAAATACATGCTTTAATTTTAATTCATTACCAAAATTGATCTATTTGTGGATGATTCACTTAAAAAATCAAATCTCCCAATCCATGGATATGATATATTCCTCCGTTCACTTAAGTCTTCCATTTTGTGGGGCATCACTGCCCTCTGATGGGAGTAGGAGGCCCAACCTTGCTCCTGGAGAGCTTCTGCTGGATTTGAACTGCCAACCCAGTGTGCCACAGTCCTGCACACAAACACTACACCACCAGGGCTCGGCCCCAGTCTTCCATTTTCACTCCAACATTTCTTATAATTTTTGTGTATAAACCTTGCACATTTACTGATTGATTCAGTATACATGTAGTGAATGCTGTGATGTAATACTCATATTCTTATGAGTGAAGAACTTGTTTTCTTAACTATTGGCATTTGGATGGCTATTGTCTGAACCTTTGTCCAGGAATTCCCCTTAGCTGAAGGGAATTGTTCATCCAGTGACTGTTTTATGCAGGACATAACCAAAAGATGATGTTGTCTGCTCCTCTCATGACTCACCAGCCTCAAGGAGCAGGTTCTACTCTGCCATATAGGGTTGGTAGAATAGTTCAAATTACCTGACTTAGTGTAGTTAGGTTAAGTTACATAATGCAGTCTCTCTGGACCTTTAATAATTGTTATATTGCTTAAAGGCAAGCAGACTGGATATGGACATCACTTGGATGATTCTGTAAGTCTTTTCTTATTTGTCTGTTAGTATCCAAAAGGTTAGGTCATGCTATCTGGTTAGTCAGCAGAGACATCTTGAGACTGGCCAAACACTTAAACAAACAAACAAAATACATAGTTCTATTTCCTTGCATATAGCCAATAATTGTTTCCCATGGTTATCCTGAACCCCAAGTTAATATAGAGAATCTATATGTGACTCCCTCAAGGTTTGAATTCCAAGAGATAAAAGTATATTCTCTATGCATTTTCATTTTAAAAAGGGCACCATCAAGAGAGCCTGTGTCGTTGTCAACTTCCTTGTGGGTTAAATGATCTAAAAAATAAACAAACAAAAAGAAAATAAACAAACTTCTTTTCCTACATAACTTGGAGTTAGCGAATTTGCTATGCTGCTATAGGGGTAACACATTTAATGACCAATGTGGAGCACCTTACATTTCACCAAGGATCATACTCTATGCTTCCCAAAAGGGCCAAGGGTGAGAAACAGTTCATCCTTCCTCCAGCCTTTGGAGGTCTCTCTTTATGTGGTGGCCAGGAAATCTGGAGAAAGGACAGGAAGAGGATTCCAAGGCAGCAAACCCTAAAAAAAGGAAGAGAACTTGTGTCTGCATGCACACTCACGTAAGCCCTCAGCAGGGAACATGAAACAAGCTGAAAAGGGAAACAGTAAGCTCTTGACAGAGCAAACCATTTGTTTGTCAGTTGTCATACTGTGATAGCTTGTGTATTGTTGTATGCTGGAAGTAATGTAACAGGAATTTTGAATGCCAGCAGGGTCATCCAAAATGAACAGGTTTTAGAAGAGCTTACAGACTAGGAACAGACTACTAAAAACAATTCAGCTCCCAATTTGGAGGAAATAGCCTCTGAATACTTTTATGCCTAGCTTTAAAGCATTGTCAAGTAGGGAAGCACTAATGAATGGAAGCAGCTCATTGTCAGAGATAAGGCTGGAGTTTGGGAGGCTCAGGTATGAAGGCACCCAAATATAACTGAGGAGGAGCTGCTGTCTCAAAATAGTGTTGAGCCCTGTTCTGTGCATTGAATAAAACTGGTGGGAGTCGATACCTTGGGATCTTCATTTGTTGATGGGGAACAACTAAATGTAAGAAGAAAAAGCTGCAAAAACGTAATAGTCTGAAGTTGGAATGTTCAGAGCATGAATCTAGGAAGTTAGGAAATTTTCAAAAATAAAATGGAACACATGAAGATAGATAGCCTAGGCATTAGTAAGCTGAAATGAAATTGGCCCATTTTGAGTCAGAAAATCATACAATTTACTATGCTGGGAATGATATAATCAAGAGGAATGCCTTTGCATTCAGAGTCAGAAAGGGTATTTCAAGATCAAATTTGAAGTAAAATGTAATGTGTCCTAGAATTGCATCTATCCCTTTGAAGGTATTCAATCAATATAACTATTATTACAGTGTTACACCGAACACAACCGTGATGAAGAAGTTGAAGAATTCTACTAATGCCATCAGAAATTGGTCAAATATGCAATGATAATTATTGGAATGCAAAAGTAGGAAGCAACGAAGGAGGAACAATATTTGGGAACTATGGTCTTAGTGATAGAAATGTAGCTGGAAATCAGACAGAATTTTATAAATTCAATATCTTTTCATAGCAAATATCTTTTTTCAACAACGCAAAAGATGGCTGTGCATATGGAACTTTCCAGATCGAATACACAGAAATTAAATTGGCCATATATATGGGAAGAGATGATGGAGGTCAGTATTAACAGCTAAAACCAATGCTAGAGGCTGAGTGTAGAAGAAGCTGTCAACTGCTTATATATAATTTCAGATTAAAGCTGAAGAAGATGAAGCTAGTGCATGAGAGTCAAAATACAACCTTGAGTCTATCCCACCTGAATTTCAAGAACATCTCAAGAACAAATTTGCTGTATTGGACACTAATGTCAGATCTGACCAACTGTGAGAGGGCATCAAGAACAGCATTCATGAAGAAAGCAAGAGGTCATTAAAATAGCAAGAAAGAAAAGATCAAAGATTTTGCACAAGAGACTTTGAAACGCTCTTAGACGCAGAGCAGCTATGGCAAATGGAAAAAGGATAGCTGTACAGAGAATTTCAAAGGGCTGTTCGAAGGGACAAAGTATACTATCACAGTAAGATATGTACAGTTCTAGAATTTGAATACCAAGATTGAAGAATATACTGTACATATCATAAACTGAATGCAGAAAAGAATTCCAGCCTTAGGTTGCAATATTAGAAGGACAAAGTCAGAGGCCTTGCTTTACTTGGCTTTAAAACCAGAGCCACAGTGGACAAAACAGCATGGTACTGGCATAATGACAGATATCCAAACCAATGGAAAAGAGCAGTAAACCCAGAAATAAAATCGTCAGCATATAGACAACTGATCTTTGATAATGGTCCCAGAAGCATCAAGTGGGAGGCAGATGACCTCTTTAGCAAGTGGTGTTGGAAATGATGAATAGCCACATGTGGACAAATGACACAAGATGTTTACCTCGCCCCATGCACAAGAACAAACTCAAGGTGGAACAAAGACCTGGAAGTAAAACCCCAAACTATTAGGGCCTTCAACAAGGAATTGGAGCAAACCTAATAACCTTGGCCTAGGGAATACGTAGACTAAGTGCAATAGGGCAGAGTACACGCACAGATGAACCTGAAATCCATAGTGGGTTTTACTAAGGACAAATACCTGTGTACATTGAAAGACTTCACCAAGAGGTTAACAAGGCAACCTGCAGACTGGGGGAAGATTTTTAGCAATGACACAACAGACAAAGGGCTTAATACTAAAATCTATGAAAAGAGGAACATAGTTAACCCTATCAGGAAGTGGGCGAAAGAAATGAAAAGAAGTTTCACTAGCTAGGAGACCATTATGGCCAATAAACATATGAGAAAATGCTCCCGATTATTAGCCATCAGAGAAACGCAAATCAAAACAATCAGGAGATACAATCTAACACCCTTGAGGTTAGTCCAAATCAGAAAATCAGAGAGCAACAAGTGTTGGAGGGGATGTGTTGAGATAAGAATTCTCCACTGCTGGTGGTAGTATAGACATTTATAGGCCCTGTAGGAAGCGATCTGGTGATATTTAAAGAGAATAGAACTTGATTTACCTTATGACCCAGATTTCCCTCAACTAGAAATATAGCCAGAGGAGGTAAAAAATAAAATAAGACCAGGCATTTGCGCTCTAATGTTTACTGTGGCACAAAGAGTTGGAAACAATCTAAATTTCCATCAATAGATGAGTGGATTAGTAAATTATTACACATGCATCACTAAAAAGCAAGTATGCTAACAGGAAACACGTAATTTCATGGGAAGAGTTGAAGGAAATTATGTTAAGCCAAGTCAGTCAATCACAAAAGAAAAAGTACAACATGAGCCCCTTGAGGTAAATATAATGAACACAGTAGGTATAGAAGAAAAGCCACATCTCAAAATAGACAGGTTGAGGTACAGACAGTTGGGTGGAAGTCACACTAAACCCAAGGAGGTACATGTTAATCCAACACAAAGAAGAGGAAAGGGGGAATGGGAGAGGGAGAAAAGGCAGGGGGAGAAAGTGAGATGGTGGCATGGGGTAGAGGTGAAGGGCACTAACTCATCCACAGGGAGAGCATTGGTTGTGTCTCCACAGAATTGAGAGTGTGCATACAGACCTTACCTTGGCACATCAAACCACGAGGGCAAAGTAACCATATGGGGGAATGCATGAAAAGATTGGGCTACAGGGCTGACCCCAACCAAGGCCAAATGATCTCCTACTCTAGACGTACTTGCAATAGAGAACAACGCTAAACCTAAAGGTTGGGTAAATGGGCTGACACGTCACACCCACATGGAAGCAAACCAAGAAGAAAAAAGAAAAAGAGACAATCAGTGTACATCCCATATTGGCACACTAAGCCCAGAGGATGATGTCCTGGTACA
The DNA here is from genome assembly GCA_004026705.1 of Nesogale talazaci. NCBI lineage: Eukaryota > Metazoa > Chordata > Mammalia > Afrosoricida > Tenrecidae > Nesogale > Nesogale talazaci. The sequence goes on along the minus strand of PVJH01003824.1, from coordinate 115,138 downwards.
GAACTGCTAAGCCACAGAGAGGATTGTAGGGCCTAACAACAGCTCATGACATTTTGCCCCCTTACTAGAGTATACTACGACAGAGGACAATAATGAGGGCTCACAGCATGGAGGTAGTGTGGTCTGAAAACCCCCAGTGGGACAAACCAAGAAAGCAACATAACAGATCAGAAACTGGAGCAAAGCCAAGCCGCAATTCCCTTAAAGAGCCCTCAAAATAGACTTCAGGCTAGGAAGGGAAGCTCCCAGAATTCCCTAGGACCAGGGGAGAAAGAGTCCTAAAGGTCAGTGAACAGACTTGGAATTATGTAGGTTCTCTCTCTCTCTCTCCTCTCCAATCTTTTGTTTTCTTATTGTTTGGTCTATGTCATTGTTGGTTTGCCTAAATATATGACAGGCATGTGAAGCAAGCTCGAGGAGAAAGCAACAGGGTCGATTGTCCCAGAGGGTTTTGCAGGGAGAAAGTAGTGGAGTGGGGGAAGGGTGTCGTGAGCAAGCAACACCATAGACAGGGGAATAACTAGAGAATTAAAACCACAAACAAGGAGGATGTAGAGATCTTGTGGGTGTTGGAGCAATAGCAATCCAGCTGAGAGGAAGTACTTAGAGGCAAAAGTAGGGGGAACATGATGGTGGGACAGGAGAAAGGCAAAAGGAAACAAAGAAGTATCTAGGGAACAAAACTATGGAGAGAGGTATAAACATAGGTATGTACATATATAAATCCATTAATCCATAAAAGCATAGGTATTGACCTATGTGCATATATTTATGTGGCAATATATTAAGGTTGTGGATGAATTTGGGGCCTCAGCTCATACCCTCCCTCAATACAAGCACATTTTGTGCTAAAAATTGACATTTTATGATGCTAACTGCCCTGGCACAATTGCGGTATACAAAATGGATGCATGAGCAAATATGGTGAAGAAAGTGAATGATGCCAAGCTATTGAAAGATAGAGCAGCTGGGGTCGTAAAGGCTTGAAGTTAAATAAGCCCGCATCCAGCAGTGAAGCAACAAGGCCACATGGAAGAAGCACACCAGCCAGTACAATCATGAGGTGTCACTGGAACCAGGTAACAGGCATCAGGAGACCCATAACAAACAAACAAATAAATAGAAACATATTGTTGAAAACAGGGTGGGAGGAAGGAGAAGAGACCCAACGCACATCTGTCAACAATGGAACATCTCCCCACAGAGGGGTCGCAGAGAAGGGATGAGTTGAATTACTCATAGGGCAGCTTGCCCTGAGGATTGCATCATGGGTAGTAGGTGAACTTCTTGCATGGTCTAGCGGTGTAATCGTTAAAATCATCTGAGTTGAATTATTGATGGATAAGAATGTATTTTTCTTTGCAGTATCTCAAACATTTAAAAAGCATGATAATTAGGAAGACGATGGAATTAGATGCTCCCTCCTGAGTATGATCAGCACGTTGAATAGAGACAATGAATGCAAGATAGTGATTAATCACCAAGTGAAGATAAAGTGTGGAAGTCAAAGTCTGAATTTTACAGCATATAAAAGTATTCTTATCTCACTATGGGGAAAAAAAAACCTAAAAACAAACTGAGCGTTGTCTCAGGACTCATTTACATAGATAGAGATACTCCAGAGAAGATTGCTTTCTCAGACACAAAAAATCTTCCCTGTGGAACTTGGGGCACTGATTGTGAGAGAGTGAGCTCGTGGAGCTTGGGTGGATACAATAGGGTCAATACAGTAAAAACCTAGAAACACTACATTCCCTTTGAACTTCTAGGCAACCATTTCTTCTATGCTTAAAGATGATGCAACAGACTCTCCCTACAATAGACCTATTACTAGACCTAAGACACAAAATACCCTGGAAGAGAAAGATGAGACTGTTTACTCCTATAAAGACTTAGTCTTGGAAACCCATTAAAGAAGTCCTATACAGTTGCAACAGGTTGGAATTGACTCAATGGCACTAAGCATGTTTGTTTGGAAGTTTATTAAGGAAGAAAAAGAACTTTACCCCAAAAGATTTGTAACAGAAACTTATCACTTTGGAGTTGATTCTTATTCAAAGCAGTCCCATAGGGCAGAGTCAATTTGTTTCCTAGGGATTATAAGGCTGTAAATCTTTGTGGGAGGAGAAAATACCATCTTTCTCTCCTAGAGCTGTAAAATATACCAAACCACAGGTCTTTTGGGAGCCAAGAGAGAATATATAAGACTGAGTGATAGAGTGATGGATTAAGGTAGAGGAGCAAGGGAAATATTGGACTACATAATATAATGTTTATGGATATGGGGAATTCTCCTGTACTCCTGAATCTCACTGATTAAGCATATCATTTAGAAAGGCCTGGGTACGCATTGCTAGGATGACTCCTAGAAGTTTAGAAAAAGTGATGTTACACACTATATGAAATACAGATACCAGAACTACTGAAAACAGTAAATGAAAAATAAAGCTTCACTGTCATTGAATCCATTCCGAAGAATGTATAACTTTACAGGAACATGCAGTCGTATCTTCATTCCACAGAGCAGTTGGTTGATTTGACATGCTAACCCACAGTACCATCAGGGCTTCTTTAGTATTGCCATGTTGTTGTTAGGTGTCTTAACGTGGTCTCCACTTTATAGTTACCCAGTGTATGGCAGAAATGCACAATTCCCAGCCCTGTGCCATCCTCGCGATTGCCATATTTGAGCCCTTGGTTGCAGACACCGTCAACCCAGTTTATTGAGTGTGCTTGGTTCTATAGAGCTTAGCAATCTGGGAGTTGATTCAATGGCAGGATTGCCCTACATCTGTGGTTCTCAACCTTCTTCATGTTGTGACCCTTAATGCAGTTCCTCATGCTGTGCTGATGGCCCCAATCATAAAATGATTTTCAGCGCCACTTCTTTTTTTTCTTTTTTCCTGTTGCTACTTCATAGCTCTCATTTTGCTACTCTTATGAACTGGTGACACCTGTGAAAGGTTCATTCGGTCCCCAAAGGGGTCTCGACTCACAGGTTGAGAACCCCTGCCTTAGAAGCTAGTGAATTACACAGGTTGAGTAGGTTCTGTGAGAGAACACAGAAGACATTTCATTTACCAAAACAATAAAGGAAAAATGTTGGTGAGAGTGAGGTACAGAACTTGTTACCTTCAATTTATGAGTCCTTACCCTGGAGTGATTGAGCCAAATCAATAATAATTCCAAAGCAAACAGAAGGACAGATGAACTAAATTTATTGGAGACTAGATTGGAGGGCAACTTGACTCTTTGACAAGCAATCCCCTATTACCGTTTTCCACAAGGTATTTATATCTAGTTTTACTTAATAAATGATAACTACAGATTACGTGCAATTGGGCCATAATTCTGACAGTGAGTAGATTCAAACACACTCAAAAGCAAAATAGTAATATTAATGACACTGTCACCTAGTCCATGCTGATTCATAAAGACCCAGTAGATTAGGGTGCCTCTGTGAGTTTCTGAGATTAACTCTTTGCAAGTGTAGAAAATCCCAGCCCCATATTTCTCCCTAGCACTGGCTGTTGGTATCCAACTGCTAACCTTGCAGCTGGCAGGTGCAACACATAACCACAATGCAACCAGAGCTGCAAACACACCTGAGCAACATTTATTTCAATTATACACAGCATCACTATTATCGGAGACTGCTCACTGCAACTAACTACACTCTGTTCCTAAGGCGAGGCTTCTCCACAGGAGTGATTTTGCATCCCCAAGGACTGTTTGACAATGCTTAGAGATTGTTTTTATTATTATGGTTCTGGTGATACTGCTAGCATTTTAGTGAGCATAAGTCAGAGATGTTGCTAAATATTTTGAAATAAAAAGGATAGCTATCTACAATGAAGAATGTTTGTAGTTGTCAGATGTCATTGAGTCGGCTGATTCATAGTAACCTTATGCATCACAGAAGGGAATGTTGTCCAGTCCTAAACCATTCTCATAAGTGAGCCCATTATTACAGCCTCTGCATCAAGCCTTTCATGAAGGGCTCTCTTTTTATGATCCTCTGATTTTTCAAGCATGATTTCCTTCTCTAGTTATTGTTCCCTCTTGATGACATATCCAAATTAAACTGGATGAAGCCATAATATCATCACTTCTAAGGAACTTTCTGAAGTGCTTTCTTTAAGACTAAGTTGCATAGTTGTCTGGAAACTCATGATATATTGAATATTCTTCACCAACACCACAAGTCAAGTGCATGCACTTTTCTGTCATCCTTTCCATCCATCCAAATCCAAATCTCAATAGTGGGGAGATTGAGAAACTTGGCTTTAAAGGGAGCTATGAAAAAAAAAACTGATACCAAGGGCTAAAGTAGAAAGAAATATTTTGAAAAGGATGAGGGCAACATATGACAAATATGCTTGACACAATGGATGTATGGATTGCAATAAGAGCAGTTAGATCTCCCAAAAATGTTTTAAACATAATATTAACTTTAAAAGAACTAAACATAAAATAGGTAAAGTTATCTATGATTATTTATTCATATATGTGTACACAGGAAAAGGAGGCTGTTCAAACATGTCAAGAACTGTTGGAGATAGGATCTCTAGCAACAGTGGTTACATGTTGGTCTGCAAACTGCAAGGTCCACAGTTTGAAATCCACCAGTGGCTTCACAAGAAAAAAAACAGGATTTTCTACGCTCGTGTACAGATCCAGTCTCGAAAACTCACAGGGATGCTTCTACCCGGTTCTACATGATTTCTAAGTCAGTGTTGACTAGACATCAGTGAGTATTTTGGTTAGAGGTAGGGTCTGAATTGATATTCCAAATATTTAGAATCATCAGCACACCCCAGTAGAGTGAAAATGTATTGGATGATGGTAATAAGTAAAGTCTGAGCCTACGTTCACTTTACAGTTCATCTACATGCCTAAACAATAATTATTTCCATAGTAGTTATATATTTGATTGCAGTATACACACATATAAACACATACATGCATACACTTGGCAATTGTCAGTGTCCCTGTTTTAGTCCTTGATCAATCGATTAAGAACTATCTTGATAAGAAGTACCAATGGAAGTCTCTGAAATTATACTTCACCTAGGTAAAAAAAGTGTAAAAATATTGCAACTCAGGTGCTTTTGGCAGTGCCTAGTGTCCTCCTTAAAGAACTTATGGATATAAGAGTAATGGTCTCTAATTTTCCATGCAGAAGCAAGCTATGTTCTGTAGGATGACAGTGGGCTCAAATGCACAATGGCTTCATAGCACTGACTGTACCAGAAGCTGTGCCTTTTCCAGAGCTTATAGGCTTTTGGATACTTTGTTTATGACCATCAATTTTGTAAATTAGTTCTTTTCCATCCTAATTGAGAAGGAAAGTCAAGTGGAGTTTACATAAATGGGGACAGCTTAGATTTTTTAATTGTAACAAAATGCTACTAACACCTTTTCTGTCATAATTTAGTTCCAAGGGTTCTGCAGAATATCACATCCATTCATTATATCAATGATATCATATTAATCAGATAAGATGAAAAATAAGTGGCAAGTGTGTTGAAGGCATTAGTAAGGCCCAGGAGCATTAGAGGGTGGATGATAAACTTTATGAAGTTTCAGGACCACATGGTTCACTATGAAAGCTTTTAGAATTAGTGGTCCTGGTTATGGCAGGACAATACTTTCTCAGAAACTCACAGAAAACCACATGGGCATGAGTATTGAAAGAAGACAATGATATGCTTCTACAGCAGCAGTCCTCAAACTGTGGGTTGAGACCCCTTTGGGGATCGAATGACGCTTTCGCAGGGGCTGCCCACTTCATAGTTGTAGCAAAATGACAGTTATGAAGTAGCAACTAAAATAATTTTATGGGGGGCTGGGCAGCATAACATGTGGAACTAACTGTATTAAGGGGTCATGGCATTAGGAAGATTGATAGAGCTTATAAAGAGAGAATGCCACCATTAAAAAAAATAAAGAGAGAATGCCTTCCTGTAGAACCTGCATTTTTAATACAAATTATACTCATACAAAAGTGTGATATGATAGATTTGTGTTTACTAAAGTGTTCACTTGCAGTGTTTCCATTTTAAAAAGCAAACTCCCTGGAGGTCAACAAACAGACCATAAACCATTTACAGGTTTTTATATTTTTTAATATTTTTATATTTTTACATATAGATATATATATGAGATTGGTTTTTTTGGTTGAGATTATCATTGTTCTAATTTCTTTGGTTGCTTCATTTTAGGATGCCTTTTTGTGCATATTGTTTTTTCTGCAGTTCTATCTTGATAAAAGAGGCTGGATGAACAGTCTGATGGTGGACATGGGAGAAGGGGAGGAGGGGGTAAGGAGGTGGTCATGACCAGTCTAAGGATAAGGGAATAATAAGTGATTCAATGTCAGTGACATGGTGGGTGTGAGAGATAGGATGGGGAATGATCAAGAGTAATGTAACAGAGAGAAAATATTGAAACCCAAATGGAGGTTGAACATGATGGTTGGGTGGGAGGCTATATAAGGAAATAGAGGAAAGAACTGGGGAGTAAGGGGTATTTATAGAGGTTTAAATGCAGGCATGTGCATATATTTATATGTGACAGTAGAGAAATAGATCAATGTGCATATATTTATAAGATTAGTATTAGGACAGCAGATGGGCATTGGACCTCAACTCAAGTACTTTCTCAGTGCAAGAACATTTTGTTCTATTGAAGTGTAATTCCACGATGTGCACCTCCCTGACATGATCACTGAAAACAAATGTGTACATAGCAAATGTGGTGAAGAAAGCTGATGGTGCCCGGCTATCAAAAGATGTAGCATCTGGGGTCTTAAAGGTTTGAAAGTAAATGAGCAGCCATCTAGCTCAGAAGCAAGGCAACATGGACGAAGCACACCATCCTGTGAGACCACGAGATGTCAAAGGGATTTGGTATCAAGCATCAAAGAACTGAAAATTATATCATTATAAATAAGGGGGAATGCAGATTGGAGATCCAAAGCCCATCAATAAGTGGAACATCATCCTCTTATAGAGGAGTTGCAGCAAGGAGATGAGACAGTCAAGGTACAGTGTAGTAACAATGAAATGTGCAACTTTCCTCTGATTCGCAAATGTTTCCTCCCACCCACTATCATGATACCAATTCTACCAGACAGATTCAGCTAGACCAGGGAATGTACACTTGAGTTGGAAACATGGGGAATTTAAAATGTATGATCCCTCGGGACAAGTGGGGGGAGTGGTGATACTGGGAGGGTGGAGGGATGGTGGAGTAGAAAGGGGGAACTAATTTCAGGGATCTACATATGGCCTTGCCTCTGGGACGTGGACAACAGAGGGGTGGGTGAAGGGACACATTGGACAGTGTATGATATGAAAAGGTCATAACAATTTGTAAATTACTAGGGATTCATGGGGGAGGAGGAGGCGGAGGGGCAATAGGAGGAGTTGGAATTAAAAAAAATAAAAAAGAACTAGAGGAAAGGGGGAAAGAAGACCTTTTACCATGGGCTCAAGTAGAAAATATTTGGAAATGAATATAGCAACATGTGTACAAATATGCTTAGTACAAATAATGTATTGCATGTTACAGGAGCTATAAGAGCCCCCAGTAAAATCTATTTAAAAAAAAAAAAACAAACTCACTATCATTGAGTCTGTCAACTCAGAGTGACCATATAGAAAAGGGTACAACTACCCTTGTGAATTTCTGAGACAGCAAATATTTTCTTTTTTAAAAAATCATTTTATTTGGGGTTTGTACAGCTCATCACAATCCATACATCCATCCATTGGGTCAAGCACATTTGTATCTTTGTTGCCTTGTTCATTCCCAAAACATTTTTCTTTCTACTTCAGCTCCTCAATCTTCCTTCTCCCTCCCCCACTCTCCGTTTATCCTGAGCCCTTGATAATTTATAAATTTTCATTTTTTCATGTCTTCCACTGTCAAATGTCTCCCTTCACCCACTTATCTGTTGTTCATCCCCCAGGGAAGAGGATATATATATATATATATATATATATATATATATATATATTATGATCAGCTTCGCCTTTCTCCCCCACCTTACCCTTGCTCTCCTGGTATCACTACCCTCATTGTTCCAAAGAGGTTTATCTGTCCTAGGTTCCTTGTGTTTTCAGCTCTTATCTGTACCAGTGTACTTTGTTTGGTGTACATTGTCCGACTTTGTAAGGTAGAATTGGGATCATGATAGTGGGGTGAGGGGGAAGCATTAAAAAACTAGAGGAAAGTTGTATAATTCATCTGTAATATACTGTACCCTGACTGCCTGGTCTCCTCCCTGCAACCCTTCTGTAATAGGATGTCCAGTTGCTGACAAATGGGCTTTGGGTCTCCACTCCATGCTCACCCTCATTCACAAAGATATATTTTGTTCTTTGATGCCTAGTACTTGATCCTGTTGACACCTCATGATCACACAGGCTGGTGTGCTTGTTTCATGTGAGCTTTGTTGCTTCTGTGCTAGATGGCCACTGGAGATACAATGCAGGAACTCCACTGGATCTGACCCCACCACACTGAGGCAAAACAGAACAGCAAGGATGTACAACAGAACAGCAAGGGGAACAGAGCAACGAAATTCACCAGGGAATACCAAAATTAGACTTTGGGATTAGGGCGTGGCATCCCATTGGCCTGGATGGGAATAAGTGCCTAAAGGTCAGCAAACAGACCTCAAACTGTTTACAGGCTTTTCTTTGTTTCTTTTTCTGTCTTTGTTTTTTTTTTCGTTGTTTTGTTTTCATTTGTTGCTTTGCTTTGCTCTGCCTTGGTGGTTTTTTTTTCATATTATTATCTCTGCCTGTCTATCTAAATAAGATAGGCTGGATAAACGGTCTGGAGTAGATAACAATGGCTAGGGAGAGATATGAGGAGGGGCAGGAAGTGGGTATTAACTAACTCAGGGACAAGGGAACAACAAGTGATCTACATTAATGGAGAGGAACAGGTAGGAGCTTTGGTAAGGCTTGATCAAAGGCTTGTAACTGAGAGGAATTACTGAAACTTAAATGAAGCCTAAACATGATAGTGTGACAAGAGGAAAATAAAAGGAAATAGATGAAATGACTAGGAGGCAAAAAGGCACTTATAGAGGTATAAATACAGGCATGTACATATGTAAATATGTATGACAGTGGAGAAATAGTTCTCTGTGCATATATTTGTATTAAAGTATTAAGATAGCAGATGAACATTGGTCCTCTACTCAAGTACTCTTTCAATGCAACAACACTTTTTATTTTTAAATTGGTATTCTACAATGCTCACATTCCTGAAACAATTGCCAAGGACAAAGTGGGTGCATAAGCAAATGTGTAACAACTACACCACAAGGTCATGAGATATGCCCCCTTGAGATAGATTTAATGCAGTTTCAGAAACAATGGAATGAAACATGACGACTGTCATGAAGGATGTCACAAGACTGTAGTGTGTTCCTCTGTTATATTCCTGTAGGTCGAAAATCAATACTAAGGAAACCTTTATTAAAAAATGTCAAAATGTGAAACTACTCTTTCTCAACCTATCCTCCATCTAATTCTACATACTTCTGAAGACAGTGTTTCCATCCTGTAATCCTTCCTCCAAAGAATTTACACCATGTCACATCTTTAGTTTTGACATGCTTGAGGGACTCAAAAATTGTGCTATGAAATGTTCTTTGAATTTGAAACAGAAATAAATCTGAAGGGGGAAATACTGGGGCTGTAGGGTGGCGAGAGTGAGATTTACCAATGGAATTCTTATAGCACATGCATTTTTATGATGAAAACATCATAAGAGCACTACATTCCTATCTCACCAATGCAGTTTAAATTAAAAAAAACTTCTTTATAATAATCATCTTTGAGAATTATCTATAAAGTTGTAATGTGAAAAAAAGTCATCATGGTCTTCTGAGATGACTTTTATTTGCGTTGGGTTTAACTGCGTTGGGTTTAATCCTCACAAAAACAACTTGAACGTCTTTTGAAGGTAACCTGCAGAGATGAAAACAAGTGTACTACTGAGAAGACTTACCCACAGTCATCCACTGATCACAGAGGGATGTTTAAATGCAGTTTATTGAAATAATCCAATACCTCCACCCTAATTGTTTTTTTTGGCAGAGGGATATTTGTTCTCATTCTGCTATTTTATTTATATACAGTCAATTCCATACTTTTGGAATATTGTTATATATATTTTGACAAAAGCCTGGTGAAATTCAATAACGAAAATCATAATGAGCCAATTGCCTGAACAATTCCCTCAAGTTTCTTTTTATAATAAACTCACCATCATCCCATAACCTCTAGCCACCAGTGATCTATTTTTCTGTCTCTATAATTTTGTCTTTTCTAGAATTTAATGCAAATGTAATCATACAGTATTTTTATATATCCCCTCCCACTTGGCATATTGGATTTGAATTAATCCAAGTTGTGTGTGAATCAATCATTTGTTGCTTACTCTTTTGCAAAGTTGTATTGCATTTTAAGGATGAGTAAGAGTTTGTGCATCACTATAGCCACTGAAGGAAATTTGGGTTATTTCCACCACCCTTTGTCAATTATGGATAAAGCCACATCTCTACATGTGATTATTATGTTAACCCATGCTTTACTTTCTCTTGCATGAAGACCCAGGAATGGAATTGCTGACCCATATCATAGGTATATGCTAAATATCAGAAAAGTGTCAATTTCTTTTCCAAGGTAACTCTAATGTTTTGCATTCTTACTATCAATAAAAATCAATAGAAACCACTGCCATTGAGTTAAGTCTGACACATAGCTATCCTTATATGGCCTAGTAGAATGGCCCTTTTGTTGTTTCTAAGGCTGTAAAATCTTCACAGGGCATACAGATCCATATTTCTCCCACAGAAATAATGTGACATTGTGGTTCACAGCCCATTGAGTAACTCATTACACCACTAAGACTCTTTAAGGGTCATCTATGGAAGCTATTTGTTTTTAATACATTAGATCTCTTTTTGAGATGTTCTTAAATTTTGATGGGCTATCCACAGATTGTATTTTGGCTATTGTGAATTTGTTTTCATTTTCTTCAACTTCAGCCTGAACATATAGTCAGCCCCTTGCTTGGTTTTAACTTCTGATGCTGACGTTCCCCGTTTTCTCTTCCCATGGATGGATTTTCTATATATTTATTTGCTGTAAAATCCATCTAGAGAAGTCCACATGTATAGTGGGTATGTGGACTTTTGTGTATGTTACATTTGAGACATGTTGTTAGGAGAGATCGGTCCCTAGAGAAGTACATCATGCTTGATAAAGTGGAGGACCATTAAAAAAGAGGAAGGTGTATTGATACAATGAGTCAGCAAGATGTAGTGATACAATGGCTGAAACAATGGATCAAACATGAGAACAGCCATGTGGAGGATGCAGGACCAGGCAGTGTTTCTTTCTGTTGTACATAGGGCTGCTAAGAGTAGAACTGGATCAATGTCACCAAATAAGGGCATGATTGTCATATTTCATTGACTGAGAACGGACTGTGAAACGATTCCAAGCCAAACTCACCGCCATCAAGTACAAGTCGACTCACAGCGACCAACTGTGGGTTTCTCAGACTATGTCTGTTTCTGCGAGTAGTGTTTTTTAATTGCCGAGCATGCAGGTCAGAATCCAGTAACCCCTATACCACCAGGACTCATGAACAGAAGTAGCATCTTGTCTGATATAGTACCAGAGATGAGCCCCTCAGATTAGAATGCTCTTTAAGTACAAGTGGGGAAGAGTTGTTTCATCAAAGTAGGGAAGACTTTAATGACATGGATGGGCAAAGATTTTGAGTCTTCCGTGCCTGAAAATGCATGACTCAGAAGGAGAAGAGATAGCAACAAATATCCATTAACAATCAGAATAGAATCACCTAAGATGGGAAATTATTGAAGATTATATGGAACACATAAAGGTCCATATTGGTGAGTTAAAATGGACTGTTATTGAACATTTTGAAGCATAAATGTGCTTTCTATGCCAGGAATGAAATCTTCAAGAGAAATTATATCATAGTGATTTTTTAAGCCCAGCATTTCAAGGTCTACCAGCATGTACAATGTTATCTGTGCAGGTTATTAAAGTATGCCTACAAGGTTTGTCCAGTTAATCCAATTATTATTCAAATTTATGCACCAACTAGGAAAACCAGTAATGAGGAAACTGAAGAATTCTACCAACTTCTTAAGTCAAAACTAATCAAAGATGCAACCAAGATGTATTTATACAATTAGTCAAGTAGACTAACGGATTCACCATACACATGTTTCCACAACCCTGAATCCAGATAGAGCTTGGAAATCACTACCAACTGCCCTGAATCAGATCACATTAGAAAATCCTGGAGAGAGTGGGTGAAAAATGTGGAGAGTCAATGAGAAATAGGAAGATCTTAATAACATAGATTGGCATAATGATCACAACAGTGGTCTCAAACATGAAAGCTTTGGGAGAAATGCCCTAAAGTGGGAAATGGTTGGTTGCCTTGTACATAGGGACCAGTATCAGTGGGATCAATCTGATGATACCTAATCACAGCACCAAAATGACCAATGTTATTATTTTCCTTTTTATGTGCTTTGCTATTAATATATCTCCTTTAACATAATATCGCTTCAAGTCTTTAGCCTATTTTTAATTGAGTCATTTCTCTTATTCATTCTGGCAAGTCTGTCAGATATATGTTGTGTAAATATGTGCTCCTAATCCAGCATCCATTTTCATCTTCTTTGGAGTCTTTCATATCATACATGTAAATATCGAGGAAGTTTACTTTATCATTTTTTTTAGGATCATGGATTCGATATCACCGATAAGTATTTTGTTTTTCCTGATTCCGGATCCAAGTATTTTATTCTGGATTTTCTTCAAGGAATTTTATTATTTGGGATTTTACATGAGGTCTGTGATTTTTAATTAACTATCTCACACACTGTAATATAAAGATCAAAGTTTATTTATGATAAAGACTTGTTAGACCCCAAGACTCTGATCTTCAGCTTCGCATAAGGTCTGCAACTAAACTCATCCCCATGTTCACCAAGGACCAAGGTTTAAGAAAAAAGGAGAAATGGAAACAGGAAACACTGGGAACAAGGGGAAAAAGGAAAGTATTTTAAGGGGGTTGAAGTGGATGTTAAAACAAAATGCATTTAAATTGCTAAACATAAAAATGATTTAGTTGTCCTGTAAACTCTCACCTAGATCACAATGGAATGCTTTTAAAAGTTTACTTATTTATTTTTATTGTCATATTTAAAAAGATTTGAATCAAATAGTTCAACCAACATTTCCTGAAATGGAAACCACTTATCTATTAAATTGCCTGTAAACTTTTGTGAAAGATCAATTGTGTAAATATACCTCTGTTTGCTCTTAATGCTCAATTGGTCTTTATGTCCATCCTTCCATAAAGACCACATGTGGCTGTCTTTTAATCTTTTTCTGTAATTAAGATATCTTGCAGGGTTCCAGTTTGCATTTATATGTCATTAATTCAAGGCTCCATTCTTTCACCTTTCCCTTTTGTTTTTTTTCAAAATAAATCTATTAGTAATGAATACATACCATATTTTTTAGACCATAAGACGCCCATGACCATAAGACACAACCAGTATTTAGAGCTGGGAAACAAGAAAAAAACTATTCTGAACCAAATAGTACCAGTGTACTAAAATGTTCTGGGGTGTCACACCTTTGGACCAGAAGATACACCGTCAATTTTCCCCCACTTTGGAGGGGGGAAGTGCATCTCATGGTCCAAAAAATATGGTATATAATATTGTTCCATAGAGCAATCACAGGCAACATTGTATAATTGCTAATGAAGTCTGTTTCAATACATCCTCTTCCTTCTCAAACTCCTTGATATCAGCCATCCTTTACCTCTTCCCGCATGGGACCACCAAGGAACACTTATTCTACTGTCTGTGTCTGTAGGTTTGTCACTCCTGGGTTTTATATACTGAAAACCATGTAACAAAATTCAGAAGGGCTACCCCCAATGATAAAACACATGTGAGATAAACCCCAATATGGAAAGAAACACCAAAATGTTGACATCATTATAAAGTCCAATCTTAAGAAGTTCTAGTCAAGTATTTATTTTATTTTAATAAATCACTTTATTGGGGGCTCTTACAGTTCTTATCATAATCCAATTATACATACATTGTGCAAAGCATATTTGTACATTTGTTGTCATCATTTTCAAAGCATTTTCTTTGTTAATCAGCTCCTCATTTTCCACCTTCCCCCAGCTTCCCCCTCATGAAGCCTTGATAATATATATATATTTAATTTTCCACATGTCTTACAGGGAATCGCTGTCTCCCTTCACCTACTTTTCTGTTGTCCATCCCCCAGAAGGGATTATATGTAGATCATTGTGGTAGGTTCCTCCTTTCCCCCCTTCCCTTCTAGAATCCCTATTACCATTATTGGCCCTGAGATGTTTCTCTGTCCTGGATTCCCTGTATTTCCAGCTCTTATCTGTGCTAGTGTACATGTTCTGCTCTAGACAGATTTTTAAGGTAGAATTGAGGTCATGATCGCTGGTGGGTGGGGAGGAAGCACAAAAGAACTAGAAGAGAGTTGTATGTTCCATGGGTGCTATATGGCACCCTGACTGGCTCATCTCTTCCTTGTGATCCTTCTGTAAGGGGGTGTCCAATTGTCTATAGATGGATTTGGGGTCTCCACTCTGCACTCCCCTCATTCACATTGATGTGGTATTTTGTTCTGTGTCTTTGATGCCTGATACCTGATATGATCAACATCTTGTAATCACAAAGACTGGTGTTTTCATTTTTTTATATAGGATATATCTCTACTGGTATATATCTGATATTTTATCTCATGATTAAACTTTGGGTGTGGAATTTGCGTAGTATAAAGTGGCATTTTTATCACATCATATCAAGTGTACATACAATGAATATGAGGTATTACTATTGATGCTGACTTTTATAACCTGCCTGGCATATAACAATATATGTTTCTCCCTTATAATACTGTGTTCTATGGAAAAAGTAAACATGGAACCCATACTTCAGGAGAGGGGAGGTAAGGTGGAAGGTATACACAGCTTATTTGGAATTACTTTGAATGATTCTTATGGATCAATTTTGAAGCCTTATGAATTTATTTTAAAATAAGACTGCCAATACCTACAAACATCTTTGTTAAGATTTTAATTGTGATTTAATTTAATATGTAGATCAAGTAGAGGAAGGTTAATGTCTTAAAAACACCAATCTTCTTATTTATGGACAAAGCACATTTGCCATTTATTTAAGAATTCATTGACATCAGTTCTCAGTGTTTTTTGGTTTCAATATGCAGGTGCTGCACATGTTTTCATAAGCTTTTATCTAAGCACTTCATGATTTTGATCTTTTTGTAAATTGTCTTAAGCTGAGTTCCTGAAAGAAGTAAAAACAATTATAAAACCAGTATTTCTGTTCGAATCCAGCAGCAGCTCTCCAGGAACAAGGCTTGGCCTCCTACTCCCACCAGAGGGCAGTGATGCCCCCCAAAACCAAAGCAAACCAAACTGGTATTTCTACCAAGAAAATGTGTCACGTATTTGTGGAAGTAGGCAAGTCCAAGGCCTGACAGGTTCCAAGTTTGTGAGTCAGATGCTAGACTGGAGATTTCTCCTGATATTCACAAATACTGCGACTGATGATCAGCAGGAAGAACGCAGTGTTGTGACTATAAGGGGGGGGGGGATGAATCAAAGGTCATAAGGTCAATGACAGGTCACAGGTGACTCCCAGGATTCTAGGATCAACAGGCAAAGACTTTTGGTTCAAGTCCACGGAATCATCCAATAAGCCAGATACAGTACCTAAACCCAGAATAAAGCAAACGAGTTTCCCAAAGCCTCCACTTATAGTGGGAATAGTACACAACCATGAGGGAATTAATTGAACAAGGGCTGTGGACTGATAACGGTGTAACATTCCACCCTTCTCTCATCTCATTATGGGAATTCTCAGAAGTCCGTCTGTTATTGAATTCTTGTTTAATTCCATTGTTATCATGTAGCAATGCTTTGAATCATATTAATATTTTAAAATTTACTGCTGTTTGCTTTATGGCACATAATATGATCTAACATGATAAATAGTTCCTGCAGTATTGAAAAGGTTGTATATACAGTTGATTAATTCAGTTGTAATTCAAACTTTGCATATTATTATTGATTTTCTATGTAGTTTTTCTCCAATTGTTGATCAAAGGGTATTGAAATTTCTTATTTTAATTATGAATTTGCCTTCTTCTCCTTGTAAGTCTATCTGTTTTTGCTTAAGTATTGTAAAGCTCTGTGAAGGGTATACATATTTTAAATGATTATGCTATTTTGATGTACTGACACCTTTATTATTATCAAATATCTAACATCAAAAATATTGACTATTTTATGCCTGGTAATTTTCTCTCCCTATATAGAATTTAAGATGATCTTGAGAGATAAAGGTTGTATATACAGTTGATTAATTCAGTTGTAATTCAAACTTTGCATATTATTATTGATTTTCTATATAGTTTTTCTCCAATTGTTGATCAAAGGGTATTGAAATTTCTTATTTTAATTATGAATTTGCCTTCTTCTCCTTGTAGGTCTATCTGTTTTTGCTTAAGTATTGTAAAGCTCTGTGAAGGGTACACATATTTTAAATGATTATGCTATTTTGATGTACTGACACCTTTGTTATTATCAAATATCTAACATCAAAAATATTGACTATTTTATGCCTGGTAATTTTCTCTCCCTATATAGAATTTAAGATGATCTTGAGAGATACAAAGCATATATTTGTTTCACAGTATCTCCCATGTCAATGTTATATATTATTTAATTGAAATCCATTCAACTGAGATTTAGCTCATCTCCTTCTTGAATTATCCTTACAACCATCACTATCATCATGTGGGTGGCTGTCTATGTGCCTGTGTACATGTATATTCAAAAGTGTTGGTTACTAAGAAAATGTGCATGTGCTATGTTAACATTTGTTTGTGCTTTCTGATCATGGTCCACATCTTAGTTTTCAGTTTTCTGAAACAAGTCCTTGGTTAGCGAGTTCAAGCTGGGCTTTTAAGATATTAGATGCTGTGCTTGCATCACTTCATCTGTTTCTTCATGAACTTGGCCACTCTTTCCTGGAAAAGCTGTGCATGAATCAGTGTGACAAAGAAAAAAAGAAGAGCTGAAAGCTCTAAACCTTTGTGACTTAAGAATAAGCTTTCAGCATTAGCAAAATAAAGAGATGACACAACTCTATCATGATGCCTCTGGCATACAGAATCGGGCTTTGGCCAGCTTCTGAAGAACCTAGCAGCTTTCTGGAATGACACAGAAGCAACTGTGTTAGGAGGAGTTCTTGGAAATGATAGTGTGTTAATGAGGGAAAGGCAGCATGGAACTGTGAAAGGATTTCACAGAAGCAAACGTCTTGAATGTGTTTTGAGTAACTTAGCATGCAGTATGAACAGTATTTTAAGGCTTTTGAAATCACACTTTGCCCTGTTCAACTCAGAACTCCTTCTTAGGCTTCTGAAGCAGTGAAGTGGAAACAACACAACGTCTTGTTTTTATATAGATGTGGCTGGAACAAATGCATCCCCACTTTACAGCAACCACCCTCTGCATGCCAAGATAATTGCTCACAGTTTTGCTTTTGTTGACTCTTTCATTTACTTGCTTAACCAAGTTGGCTTCAGTAAACAGATAACAACCCAAGTTGCTGCTTCTCATGTACAAGAAACGCGAAATCCAGCCACTGTTAGGCGTATACATTTACAAGGAGGCAAATAAGCAGTCATGTGAGTTGAACAGCCAACAGACACTGCACCTGCTTGTTCATCAACAGATTCACTGAACTGGAAATATAGCCCTGGAAATCATGGGGCCAAAGCACTAACTGGCTGTGTGACCTTGGGTAGCTGAGTGACACTGCGTTTTAGGATTCTCATCTGTCAACCAGGAGGTTGAGTTATACATTTTCTGAGGTACTGCCCCAGAGTAGCATTCTAGTGTCTGTGGTCATGCCACTGCATCCCGTGCACCTGATGATTATTTCTTCCATGATAACTCCATCTACTCCTATATCCTGAGAAGTCTCTTCACTTACTTCTGAAATCGATTTCTGGTAGGTTGGTTTGATTTCCCACGACTCTCCTTTTTGTTGACTTGTTTAATCTCTTCTAAGGAGTGACTCTGAGAAATATATATAACTGTTCCTTCCTAAAGAAGTTTGAGTCAGTCTGCCCAAGGGTCGATATAGCCTGAAGTGTGGCTGGTTCTTTTTCTCCTTTTTCAAAGTTTCATTTTTGAGAATTTTATTTTGTTATTGTTATATACAGATCAGGAGACTCTATAAATATCTAGATTTACAATTTCTCAGAAAGAATCAGAATATTAGGCAGCAACAAGCCCTCCATTCCACAGCTCACACGATAAAGGACAAGTCCTTTTGGGCCACAACCTCTCTTTCACCACAGCCTCACTTCTCTTGTTTGGGAAGGGTTAGCCATGCTGCCTCACTATGGAAAGGCAGGTCTTTAAAAGCACTTTTTAAACCTACCAATAATTTTTATGGTAATTTACTCTGAGATCAAATGATAGGATAAGGATGCAGAAACCAGAGGAGATCAACTTGTACAAATACAGTTAGAAAACTACAACCAGTCAACAAAAGCACCTTTCTTCATTTTTGATGTAGTTCTCTGGTCAAATCAATTATGTAGTTCTGCTCTAATAGAAATACTGCAGGTGGTTTTAATGAACAGAAATTTATTTTTGATGTTTTAAAATGCTCAGTTTTAATCAGCAACCAACTCTAAAACTCACTGCTATAGAGTCAATTATCGACTCATGACAACTCTAATGGGGATGGCTTTGTCTTTGTGTTGCCTCTGAGAGAATGTCCTCCTGTCTTTTCAGCTTCTTTCCAGGGTTCACTGACAATCTTCAGGTAATATGGCATCTATCTTCCCCAATACATGATCCTTTGCTTCTGTGCCTTAACTTCCCCTTTCATATCTCAAAAGTGATTATCTTAAAGACACATGTGACACTGCTATGAACTCAATCACATAACAAGAAACACCTTATTGTGGGATTACATCCTGATGTATTATGCTTAGAAGTTACAGCATGTATTTTGGGGAGACACTATTTCATTGATTGTATGCACAAATCAAGAGAGAGTGTCATCCAGCCTGGGCAAATCCCATTGTCCTTTCCCAAACACACAGGTGTCTAAAAGATAAGGAAGCCTGGAGAAGCAAATATCAAGCTTTATATGGATTTATTTTCCCATATGTAAATGCAGGAATTATATAATAACATCCCATGATAACAGTAATATTCCTGAGATGTTATTTGTTCAGGAATGAGAATGAATACTTTTAAAGTGAAGGAAACGGGTCTATTCTCTTTTCAGATCTTGCTGTCTTTTTTTCCGATCAAATTATGGGTATTTGTAACAGTTTGAACTTGGAGAATGTAGCCCCTTTTGGTTATAGATAGTGATGGCGCATTTTAAATGTGTTCTGCCTAGTTTGCGATTGCCTCCTAATAGTATAGGAAAGGACAAAGTGAAGTCATCTAGTTAACCCACTGTATCCATGCAGGACTCTTACTGCTGACATCATCCAGAGAGGGAGAAAGGTGTTGCAGCCAACATCTCCACAACCCTCTAAATCCCCAAGGGTGATTTACTTGATTGCAGTGCCATTTTGGCAAACATTGATTTTCTTCCTTGTACCAAGTCTGTTTTAGCTGCTTGAGAGTAAGAGATGACACGCCCAGACACTGTTCCATCTCCATAGAGCTTATAGTGTAGTGGAGGAAACAATCACATGATGACACATATAAATTATATTTGTGATAAGTCCCTGCAGGAGAGCTGAGTGGTGCTTAAAGTAGGAAGATTTATCTCGTCTGGAAATATGGCATTATCTGACAGCTGTGTCATGAATATGAGTTAATTAGGCAATTGACATTGAGGATATTGAGGTAATACCCCAAGCAGACGGGATAGCATATTCAATGTTTCTATGGCAGGAGGGGGCATGTTCATATAAGAACAGAAAAACATTGTGATTTAAGTGAAAAAAAAATGGAGCTGAGTTGTAAGGGTTGTGAAATGTGAGGTAGGGAGTAGGCAGACCACACAAAAGCCCTTACATAGAGTTCGTGTTTATCTTGATAAAAAAATGGTAGTCACTGAAGAGTTTTCAACTCTTTTAGTGTTGCCAGATAAATACCATCTTTGGCATTCACCTAGTCTGGTGTTAATTTGAGGATTAAAATTGTAAGGGTGAAGTCTAGCTTGTCAATGAAACCTCTGTGTGGGCATGACCTTCTCCTGAGAATTTGGAGAAATGTGGTAATTCCTTCTTGGAGGCAAGAGAAACTCTCTACTCGCTCCCTGGAAGACATTGCAGCTGACAAGACACATGGCAGCATGCTGATAGACCCGGAGCCCTGATAAATGGAGAAGTCATGGGGAGCCCCCTGCCAGTGCTGAGATGCTTCCACCGCCACTGGATACACAAGGTTCTGCACCCACTGGCCAGTGATTGTCCTGGTGTCATTGCATGTGCTTCATGAGTCTGCAGAGGACTTATGGATTAGTATTGGACATATGGGCTAATATCAGGCTTATGGACTTGGATTGGACTGGGTTGGGATGTTTTCTTAACATTCAGTTGATCTTGTATATAATACTCTTTCTTATACATACATATGAATGTCTATGGAATTCTCTAGTCTACCAGGATTAACACACCATCTATCAGATTTGAATGTCAAATAAACAACAGATTAGTATATCCCAAATATCACATAGGGCATATGAATAAGCTCAAAACCAACTACGATCAAATCATTTCTTACTCATATTGATCCTATAAGACAGAGTAAAAATGCTCCTGAGGATTTCCAAAGTAGGAAAACCCCATTTTCTCCCCCAAACTGCTTATGGGTTCAAACTGCCAATCTTGTGGTTCGCAGTACAAACGGTAACAATTATGTCACCAGGACCCCATGGGGCATATGAATACTAAAATTTTATTGTGAGAGGCAAACCGAATTTGAAATCTAACATTTTCTATTTGCCCTGTAAGTAATTTGATTGAGTTTACATGTGTCTGTGTGGGTTGAAAGAGCACTTTGTTTGCAGGGAGAAAATAAATATTTTTGCATGCAAGGCTATAGACTGAAAGATTTTTCAGAAAAGAGTTGAACTAATCCACGATAAAGATAATTAGTGATTTGAGGTAGGATTTTAACAATGGAGAGGAAGAAAGGGAAAAAAATTAAAAATGGGTTTTAGTGAAAATGAAGACAGTGTACAGGATAATTTGTAATGACAAATCTTTCTTATTTCTGAGTATTTTAGACCAGGTTGGCTAGAGAAACAAATCCAGTGGCACACATGTACCTGTAAGAAATAACTTTATATCAAGGAGTAATTATATATCAAGAAAACATCCTAGTCCAGTCCACCTCAAGTCCTTCAGTCTGGTACTAGTCCATAAGTCCCTCGTCAGACTCACACACAGCATTCACATGCAATCATGCAGAACACAGGACGATCACAGGTTGCTGAGTGCAAAGTCACGTGAATACAATGACAATGGGGACATCACAGGTCTCCCGCAGCAATCTTGGTCAGTCCTCAGGATGGTAAAGGCAGACGGAGAAGAGGGGTTTCCCGGTGCCTTCCTTAGAAGAATGCTAAGTCCACAAGGAGCTATCGGCAGATTACAGGTTGATATTCACCCCTACACTTTTAGATACCTTCAAGTTGGCATGAAATTTTATAACTGCCACATTGACTTTGACTATTTGAAGGGAAAGCCCATAGTCTACTTCCAGATTAGAGCAATTTTTTCGACTAACCAATTCAAAACCAACTGACTGCAATAAGCTTACAGCTTATAGCAACACCCTAGAACAGTAGTTGGCAAAGTGCTGCTGAGGCACCAGTGTGAACGCGTGTGCAGCTCTGAAGTCACATCGGGAATATTTGAAGGTTATTATTTCAGATCACGGTGATTTCATGTGTTTGGAAAAGCATATTTAAGACTCTTGAGTGATGCTAAAGTAGTTAGGAGGGGCAGCATTGGCTCTTTGGTCTCAAGGGGTTGCCGACCCCTGTCCTAGGACAAAGTAGAACTGCCCCTGTGTGTTTCCCAGGCTATAACTCTTTATGGAAGTAGAAAGCCTCATCTTTCTCCCAAGAAGCAGCTGGTGGTTTTGAACTGCTGACTTTGAGGTTAGCAGGTCAACATGTAAGCCACCACACCGCCAGTACTCCATGTACAGTGTCTATAAGCTAAGATCTACTCAATGGTAGTAAGAAACCAAGTTGTATGGTCACCCCTCTTTTTTGATCAAAATTATTAGATTGTTGCAGATCTTGATATGGAGGAATTAAGTTAAGGAACCTCTATTTTCTGGGTGGTCTTTTTAAGTCGAAGCAAACAGCTTAGGATGAGAGCAGGTGGGAGTAGAGAAGCAAAGGGTGGTGTGATAAAATTGTTGACTTTCAAGTTGGAGAAGGGTTATTTGCCAAAGAAAATACATTTGTCCTCCAAAATCATGAAAAAACAAGGAAATGGATTTCCATCCCTGCTCCCTCTGAGTTTCTAGACGGAACCTGCTTTGTATAATTCATGATAACCAAGCAAGACCCATTTCACACTTTGACCTTCAGGACTGTAGGAGAATATAATTGTCTTGTTTGAAGTTATTAGATTTGTGTCAATTTGTGCTGTTGTAGTAGAACGTCAGTGCCATACCTTTAAAAAAGTTTCTCTCAGTTGGAAACATCAGGAATGTAGGATAGCTATTCCTTCAGGATGAGAGATGAGAGTGGTGATACTGTGAGAGTCGAGGGATGGTGGAGTAGAGAGAAGGAACTAATTTTAGGGATCTACATATGACTTCCTCTCTGGGACATGGCCAACAGGGAAGTGATTGAAGGGACACAATGGACAGTGTACTATATGAAATAGCAATTTGTAAATTATTAAAGGTTCATGGGGTGGAGGGAGGAAGGGAAATATGGGGAGGTGGAACTGGGGGGCCTAAGTGGAGGGAGGATGTATTGAGAATGGTGATGGCAACAAGTGTGCAAATGAAGCCTGCATACAATTGATGTATGTATGCATCGTTAGGGGAGGTGTAGGAGTATCCAATAAATGACTTAAAAAAAAGAGGGGGGGGGAAGAGGAACCAAGAGCTCAAATGGAAAATGTATGGAAATGTATGTGGCAACATGTGTGCAAATGTGCCTGATACAGATGAGGTACTGAACGTTATAATAGCTGTAAGAGCCCCCAATAAAATTATTTTTTAAAAAATTTTGCTCATATTAAAATGGCTGCATGTAGGGGTCTAAGATTCCTGAATTTTAGATCCATGGCTTCTAATAACACATCATGCACCCTCAGGCAAGTCACTCATCTCCATTTTTCCAAAGAAGAAAATGAGAAAAGGAGTCTTCCAATGGTTAATGCCTGCTTAGCTTGTATTATTGTTTGTGGATCCAGTAAGATAATGGATGAGAAGTACTTTGAAAACAGTCAATGGAAGATTCCATGCATATGAGATCTATTGCAGGCTTGTATGTGTCAACTCATCCACGTTTCATTTCATAGCACTTTAGTCTGGCCATTTTTTAAGAGAAATGGAAGGAGCCCCACACCCAAAAAGTTCTGAGTCCATGAAGGTTTACAGGCACACCTATTATGGGTTGTTTCACATTATCATGATATGCATCTGTCGTTTAGTCATGTCACTTACCTGACTCACAACCCTCTAGTTCACTCAGTCACTCGTGGTCATGGCCGATGGGGGCCCATATCTGCAAAGGTTTCCACTCCAAACCCATATCTGACGAGTCTTTGAACTTGGTGTAGCTCCACGGCACTCCTCCCTCGGGTTTCCAAGAGGATAACTACGCTCGCTCTCTCAGAGAAGTGACTGGATCCAAACCACCATCCTTCTGGTTAGCAGCCCAGTGCTTACCCACTGTGCCACTAGGATGCCTTCAGATGTACCCATCCCAAAACAAACAGATCAAAAATCAAACTGATCACCAATGAATCCTTGCTGACTCATAGCAACCGTACAGGGCAGGGGGCAACTGGCCCTGTGGGTTTCTGAGACTCTTCATTTGTTAGGGGAGTGGAAAGTCTCACCTGTCTCCCTTGCAGCAGCTGGCAGGTAGCAGCTGAGAGCTGGTTGCTTTCCATTGCTCGCTTTCCGCTTAGCAGTCCAGCAGAGGGAGATAATTTAAAACTCCATATATGGTGGTTTCAAATTGGGATATGAAAATAGGATTAGGAAATAGGATTTGTTATATATACTAGGAATTTGCAAGGAAAACGCATATTTATAGCTAGAAGGTGATTTAGCAATCTTAGTCTTTCCCCTTCAAATATATTACCCTGCATCACCTCTCTAGGATGGGAATTGACTACATCACCCTTTAGCTAGAGATTAAATTCTAGATTAAGCTTAATTGCCTCTCTACAATTGTCCCATTGATGGGTTGATGAAATTAAATTCGTCCTGTTAATGGGGCCATAAGAACCACAAAATCCATTCCGGACTTCTGTCTTTTCTCAAACCATCCGTTGGCTTTTATTTCTTGATCTTTTGCTTGTTGGTCTTATGTCACCTTTGAGAGTGGTTTCTGCTCTAAGATTTGGGGTGGCCATTTCAGGTCTCCCTTATTTGTCTTCCCTGCAATGCTACCAAATGAGCTACCCAGACAGTTAAATACTGTCTTGTGGTCAGTCCATCATGCTCTTATACCTGGTCTATATAGTTTTTCTTCTCTTCTATCTATCATGAGTAAAAACACAGAACTGAGTGGGACTACAGGGTTCAAAAGTATTTACCATGTGGTTTAAAAGTATTTACCATGTGGTTTAAAGGGGTTCTTTTTAATGATTTTGTTTGTCATCTTTATTTTTCAATAGCCTCACTAGCACTTCATTGACATGCCATAAAATTTAATAATGCAATCATATTCTGAACCATATGGTGCTGGGAATAAAGTGCTCTGGTTCTATAGTCATATATGGACCCTATTTAAAAGCTCAGAATCATAATCTTAGGCAAATTATACCCCCTCTGAACTTTAACTTATAGAAGTCTCAAGAATAAAACAGAAGTTAGGGTGTTTCACAGGGTTTTTGTGAGTGGTAGATGCAATTATTCAAGGAAAATATTTAGCACTAATCAAAAACATAGTAAATTCTAATTAAGTGATAGATACATAGATAATGGGTGTGATCAAGTGTTGATATTCAAATATATCTAGGCACCTTTCATAAATTATATCATCTCTCTGAAACATAGCTTAAGGAAGGACTATAATATTGTCTATGTTAAAAGGTTGTTAAGAGTTTTAAATAGGAATAACAAATGGTAAAATTTGGCAGATATCAGGAACTCAATAAATGATAACTTTTACTATTATTCAGAGAAAGTAGAGAAACAGAGAATTGTAACAACGATAACAAACTGTATCGTCTCTTCCGAAAGGCCATTATTTGGAATCTAGTTATGAATGTGGAAGGTCAGTTTGGCTCTTTCCTCTAGTTCTTGAGTAAGCAATGAAAAATATGCAGCTTACTGAACCCCTGGTCTCCTTATTTCCTCAATCCCCTCACCACAACGATGTCTGTGACAGTATTCAAAGTAAAAGTTGGTACCCATCATGTACTAACATATGTTGATTGAATTTCTCTCTGGACACATTCAATTAGACACTATTAGATTGCTTACTGTCCCTTATGAGGAATAAGTAATGTGGGTTCACGTTTGAATCCTTCTAGCTGCAAAAAGGAGGAGACTCCAACTCCACATCTGTCCAAGGACCACTGCAATGAAGCAGAGGTCAGATCTTTCAACCTCCTTTCCCAGGTCTGAATGCACACTCACAGCACTCTCCTCCACTCAATTTAATTGGCTATTGCAATGACTACACAGAACTCACAGATAATATTCACAATTTCAGGCAGTTATTATCAGAATTGGCAGGTTACATCTGAAAATGCACAACATATTAAAGGTATTTACTAATGAAGACCAATGACCCGTGTTTAGTATGGATTATGCCTTAATGTAAAGAAAACAAAACTCATCAAAACAGAACCAATAAACAACATGATAAATGGACAAAAGATGGATACTGTCAAATATTTTATTTCATCTGGTCCCACAATCAATGTTCATGCAAGCAGCAATCAATAAATCAAACAATATACTACATTGGGTACATTGACTGCAAAAGATGTTAAAGAGCAAAATGCAAAGTGTTAAAGAGCAAAATTGTCACTTTGAGGTCTAAAGTGTACCTGACTCAAACTATCATTTTTAATTGCCTCATATGTATGTGAAAGTTGGACAATGAATAAGAATTCACATACTTTAACCGTGGTATTAGTCAAGAATGTTTAACATCCCAGGGACAGATCTGTTTTCAAAAAGTATTTCCAGACTTATGTGTGGGTTGTGATAAGAGTTGTATGAGTACCCAATAAAACAATTAAAAAATAATAAGTATGCAGCCACAGAAAGTATTTCCAGAATGACCCATAGAAATGAGTATTATAAGCCTTCCACTCACAAACTTTGGATATGTTATCAGGAAGGACCAGAGCCTAGAGGGGGACTGAATAGTTTATTGTTTGATTGTTTTTAGCAGTTGTTTGGCATAATCTTAATTCATTCCACTGTTTATTTTGGTTTTGGCAAAATTATATGTTGCTTTGGGCAGATACATTACTTAAACTAATACTTTGTTCTCTTTATAAATAGAAAAGCAAAAATATAAACAAAAGTGACCAAGGCATAAAGTCAGCACTTGGACCAAGCTCTAAAATTCTTGTAGCTAATACCCTATACAACTTGCTAAAAGAAGAAAAGAGAACTGCAGCCAAAAATGGAAATGTAATTCTTTCCTCACCTAATCTTTTGTTACATGTGCATATTATTAATAATTAAACCATACTTTTCTTGCTGAATATTCAGGAGAATATTCTGAACATATTTCCTTTAGTGCTGTTAGACTTACTACTGCACTGACTATTTTCAGACATATATTTGATTTCTGTAAGCAATGGAGACTTCTAATTACAAAATCCGTGGGTCAAACTCACCATCTGATCTTGGGAGAAAGATGAAGCTATCTGCTCCCATAAAGACTTATTGCCTTTGAAACCCTAATTGAGTCACTCTGAGTTAGAATCAATTTGATGGGTGTGAGTTAGTATTTAATAGCAATATCCATTTTAAAAAATTGAGGAGGAAGCTTATCAGTAATTTAGATAGGAAAAGAAAGAGGTCTGAGAAAAATGAAACACAACTGAAGAAGGACAAAAAATCAAAGACTTCAGAATTTCCGATCTAAGAACCATGATAAGATAGACTTGTTGTGGTCTAATGACAGACACATAGACCAAGGGAAGAGAACTGAGACTCCAGAAGCAAATTACTCCACCTAAAGATAGCTGATCTTTCACAAGGTACTAATACTAATATCAATTAAATGGAAAAGTGACAGTCTTTTTAACAAAGGTGCTGTCAAAACTAGGTATTCATTTCCAAGAACATAAAGTAAGATCCCTACCTAACACCATATACAAAACTAACCAAACATGAAGGAAAGACCTAAATATAAAGTCTATAAAACTATAAGGATCAAAAAGAAAAACTAAGGGCAAACCTAGGTGCCCTAATTTATGGTGTATATATTGAGTGCCATATATAACTCAAAATACACAAACTACAGAAGATTAAATAAAAGAGTAGGGCATTCTGAAAATTGAACACATGCTAATCAAAACTGCTTCGGAAGAATAAAAAGAGAACCTGTATATTATTTTTGTCCATGACATATCTGATAAGGACCAATCTCTAAAAGTTATAGAAAACTTCAAAATCTCAACTACAAAAAAGCATTTAAATCAAGTTAGAAGGTGGAAAGAGATATTAGATGGGCAACAATAAATAAAGACACAACCACTAGTAATTAGAGATTTTCAAATCAAAACATCAATGGAGTATTATCTGATCCCAGAAATAATTGTAAACACTAAAAAAAAATTCCAAGGAAACAACAAATGCTACATAGGGTGTGGAGGAATTGTAACCCGTAGAAACTGCCAGTGGGGCTTTCAAAATGTACAATCATGGTGTGACAGGTATGAGCTAGAAAATGCTCAAAGTATTTATCCTCCCGTTGTGTATGGATCATTCATTTTAATTTATAGTATCATGTGAATATATAACATTTTATTTACTCATTTTGCTGTTAGTGGCCATGGTACATTTTTTGCTACTTTTTATTGCTAATATGTTATTGTACATTTTATTGGGTCTGTATGTAGAAGTAGGTGTCTACCTTAGACATTAGTGCTATGTGTACACTTCAGAAGTGCATACGTATTATGATAAAAATAAACCACCACTACTCTGGGAGAGGCATTTTCAAAACTGAAATATTTCACTTAATGCTCATAATAACCTTATCAGGTAGTTATTACTGCTACTATTATTTTACCATTGGAGGAATGGAGGCTAAGAACTCTTAAACTGCCCACTGTTACAATTTCAAAATGGCAGAGCCAAGATGAGCACCTACATCTGTCTGACTTCCAAGGTCATGTTTTTCCTGTTATATCTATTTATCACTCTGATTTTAACTGATCCAGCAATAAAAATGTGATAAAAAGGAAACACATTGTTGCTTAAAACTTTAGGATTCTTTTTTTTAACTAATGAGCTCATGCCTATAACTTGCTTGAATCATACAATGTCTAGCTGAGATCAGTGCCAAGCTAATGTTCCCTTTGACTTGGTGAGTTTAGCAGTCCAAACTTTCATGATACACATGTTCTTGAATGAGTAATGGGGAAAAATGGCATATGTACCCAGTCAGGTCAAGGTTGAGTCAGGCCTATTTATTTGCTTATTTCTGCAAGTGAGCTGTAGCATTGCAGAAGCATTAATGTGGTGAAATGAGTTCCTATTTATTTATATATTTTCAGGCCATTTGATTAGGACATCATTGAGACATCATACCTCAGTAGTTGAAACATATCCAGAAATTCTGTACCACCACCACCACAATCAGGTTCAAAACCTTTTCTTCCTTCTTTTACTCATCGTTATTAGCTCCCTCCCCTCCCCTACTAAACCCCCAGTAACATTGAATTGTCTCTATGGATTCACCCACTGTGAATTTGATATATAGGAAAATGTAGAAAAATACCTAACAGAGAGTCAAGAGGGCTACCAACAATCATGTAGGCTTTGCCTTGGTTCTTTCAAAAGACACTTTGAGAATTTTTTTCAGTAAATCTCAAGGAGTCTCTTTGTCCTAATACTATACCCCAGAAGCACTGTAATTTTTGTTCATGTCGATGGCCATTTTCCCAATATGCTGTAAACAACTTGGATTTCATACTTTTTGTGTGATCTCGGGCTGCACCTGATTGGTGTGAACCTTGCAAAGACTATGCAAGTTAAGTATCCATAGCCTGCTGTACAAAGGAATTGAAGCTGTGTTGGGGAACTTAGCCTGATGTCATCAGGAGGGGCTCACACATCAGTGCTGGATGTTCCTTAGCAAGGCAAGGTGGCCTGATGGGAGGGAACAGAATACGTGTGGCCCTTTGTCACAGATTGATTTTTAGGAAGTTCTGCAGTGTGGGTATCAGATTCAGGGCCTCTGAACCGTACAGATCAGTTGAAGAAGGTCTCTCAGGGGAGTCATAAGAGGCATGCTATTCTAGTCTCTACCCAAAGCAGAGTGCAGTTCTAAGATAGGCCATTGTGAAGGGTAAGCTATTATTAGGATGCCTCAAGAAAGTTTATTTAGCACAAAATGATACCCAAATCAAAGCCCCCATGTCAGAGAGCTCACCGTAGGTGGGCAAGGGATAGGAAAGATGATGTCAAGAAAGGGGAAACTTGTTCCCTTGTTTCTCGAAGGCAGAGATCACAAACTAGGAAGGCAGAATTTGAACCCAGTCCACGGACATTCTTTTAAGTTTCCACTGTGTTGTTTTGTTCTTAATTCAGTCACTGTAATTTTAAAAATCAGAGAACTTCATGCAGAAATTTACATTTCCAGGTGATTTTTAAAACACAAGAGATCTGCTCATTTGATCTAATGTTTCAATATGGAAATTGCTTGCAGCTACTCCCTCTAGACTCTAGAGTGTTTAGGATACCTCTGATTTCCATATTTTCAAATGGAATTAGTGCTGGATCACTTTATGAGATTATCTGCGGTCTCTGCAGCATTTAAATCTGTGTTCTGCTGTAGATCTTTGAGCAAGAAATATTTGGAATCAGGCTATATTCAACTCTCCAACAAAATGAAAAGAAATGCCACTAGAATAAAAGTATCCAATTCTTGGGGTGGTGGTGGTGGATTTTATTGTGTAAGTTCAGTAGGGAAACAGAAATGACAGGTCTATTCCTCAATACTAGTCTTTGTCACCCAATTCTAGAACATTTTAATATGGTAATATTGAGGTGGTAGCAGACCTAAGTGGTTGAGAACATGAAAATAAACATAAAAAAACCTCAACCACTTCACAGGATCTTTTGGAAGAATATCTGAGACATTCTCCATAAACTCACAGCTCTATGCCTAACACATGACTAGTGATAAATAAATTTTCAATATTACTGGCTATAATTTCAGAAAGGAGACCTAACAATACTTGGGCTAACAAACACCCTGAATTCTAGAGAAGCTCTTCCAGGGCCTCTTCAAAGAGGCAGTCTATTCTAAATGGCTTTCATTTCTGAGTCAAGTCTTTCAGAAACCCCATGGTCCTTTAGTAAAGCATGGAAAAGTAACACTCAAGTTGACAAAGCATGGTAACAACCTGCTGCCTATTCAAACCTTGTGCTGGAATGTTCCCACAATAGTGAGAGTAGGGAAGCACAAGTTCTCATTGTTCCTCTACTGCAACTTAGAGAATACTAATGAGGAGGGGGGAGGTTCTTTAGCTTATATAAGGAAAGGACATAGGATCTACCCTACTTTGTTTACAGGGCCAAATAAGCAAGTATGAGCTACTTGGAATGTTATAGCATTCCATATAAGCTAAGGTATATTTCTTTATATATATAAATTAATGTCTCCAAAGCAGGTCATTGGAAGCATTGTAAGGAAGCATTAGCCTTAAAGGAAGGCTAAGTGGGTTAAGATTCTTCTTGTAGCAAGAATATCATGGTAATGGTTTCAGAATTTTAAACCCATTGTCTCGCCAGACAATGGTAAAGCTTTTGGCAATCAGAACAGATGTAGCCGAGGCTACCATATGCCATGAAAGAAAAAGAGCTTCTGGCAAAGAAAATGCATCAAACTAGGGTCCTTACCCTATCACAAAATGGAAAATGTCAACTTTCCAAGATTGCAGGGTAGGACTCCAAAGTAGAGAAAATTACATTCACACCCAGAAATGGGAAATTTCTTCTCTGGGAAAAGCTAAGCTGTCATTAGGCAAGTGGTAGGTGGCTGTGACTTTTTTCATCTGAAGTTTTTGATGAATCTCTGTAAAAATTCTGACAGCAGTTTCAAAATATGTTAACCCTACTATATCTGTTTCACAGGGCTCTCCAGATAACTTTAGATGATTCACCTACTGGATAGGTGATAGCACACTGTTTTAGTTGATTCTAACTCGTAGTGTCCCCATATGAGATTGTAAACCTTTGTGAGAGAAGACAAACTCATCTCTTTTTTTTTTTTTAAAGAATGACATGGGTTTGTGTGGCGGTCATGTGCTTATGTTAATTTCATGATTGAGATGTAGGGGTGGAGTCTAGCCTGTTAATCTGAAGTTAGCCATAGAGTAGCCAATGAGGCCTCCATGTGGGCCTGGATTTTTCATGAGACTTCTGGAAAATCTCGTGATATTTCCCTCGTGGAGAAGAGACACCATCTCCCAAGTTGTTGGGAGTTAGTCTCAGAGACAATAAATCACAGACAAGACAAGATGGCTATGTCTGAGGAGCCAGAGTAGCTGCACGGCTTGGCCCTGATGGAGCCAGACCTCTGAAGCTGGAGAGGCCACATGGAGACCCCTGCCAGTGATGAGTTACTTCTGCCACCACTGGATGCTGTTAATGAACCCTGAGCCCTGGAAGTGAGGGGTCATGGGGAGATCCCTGCCAGCGTCGGGTTTGTGCACCCACTGACCTGTGACTTCGTGAGTCAGAAGGAGACATTATGGACTGGTATCAGGCATATGGGCCAATATCGGACTTATGACTTTGAATTGGACTGGGTTGGGATGCTTTCACAGTGTTCCACTCCTTTTGTATATAAACCCTTTCTTTATATCCATATGCTTATTTAGGAATCTGTTCCTCTAATCTACCTGGACTAACACAGCTGGAATCACTGAACTTGGTGTTAGCAGTCCAATACCTTACCCACAAAACCACCAGAGTTCCGTGGGTATGGGGTGAGAAGGGATGTTTTCATAGTGAAACAGTGAGTCGCCTTGATAAACCAAAAGTAGGCAGGTTTTGCTCAGGCATGATAAGGGGGGGGGCGGGGTCTAAGGCTTAAGGGTTAAGCTGATTGACCCCTAATGTGCCTCCCCACATTCTTTCTAGTTACAATTTGTAGATTAGGAAAGTAGTCACAAGTAGATTCTTATGACTCATTTTGTCAAGAACATTTTCATTTGAGATAGTCAAAGGAGGGAGTTGAGAGAGAGGATTAAAGATAAAGTAAGGGGAATGAAGAGAGAGGTATCCTGCCAGCAGGAAAACTTTCTATTTGGTGATGTAGGAGATTGATAAATGACATGCATAGGCTATTGCATCAAACAGACCCGATTTTTAGCCTGGTTCTGCTACTTAGGTTCGGAGAAAATGAGATGACTTTCTAAAAGCAAATATGCAGAATATAGAGAGTGCTAAAAGTGAGAGTATTTATTAATATGTTTTTTCACGTGACATTCCAAGCACATTCCAATCTAAGCAAAATCTAACTTTTTAACATCATTCCCCATCATTGCAGCCACATACCTGATGTGTGTCCATACACAGACCACAGGACTATTAACAAATTCCACATTTTATCATACACTTCCAAATAATTGCCTTTTTTAATCTTAATCCTTTTTATTAGAATTCCTTTTCACTTTGTCCCACTCTGTAAAAACTTGTATTTACCTTTCTGATCAGGGTGAAGTCCTTCCTACCACTTTTGTTTACTTCTCCTCTTTTTTATTAACAGAATAAAAACATTTTCTTTGAAATCCAACTGCCACTGCATTTTTCATACAATTTAAGTTTCATACATAATAAAGAACTACATGTGTTTTCATGATCTACATGCATTGTGTCATGGATTCAATTCTATCTCCCCTAAAGATGTGTCTCACTGATATGGCCATAATTGTCAGTATTATGTGGCTGCCCTGCATTTTGCGATCTGATGTGATTATCCTTTTCGGGTGTGTGCCCTAGTCCTAATTTCTATATGTTCGTGAAACAAGATGAATGTGAGATGTATCTTGAGTCACATTCTAACAAGAAGGAAGGACTCAAGTTTCACCATTACTCAAGTCACATTTCTTCTTGAGTCACATCTTCTATCTGGGGAGAAGTAAAAGGAGAGAACAAAAAAGCAAATAGAGAAAGGGCCTTTTGTCCTCCCAATGCAGAAGAGCAAGGAGTGGAGCATGTCCTGTGGACCTGGGGTCCTTGTATGGAGAACCTCCTGGATCTGGGGAAAAATTAACGCAAAGACATGTGGACATTTCAAAGGAATACCAAGCCTAAAGATAATGTAAAGGAATAAGCACCTTCACCTTCTGTTGGCATTCTGAATTCAGACTTCTAGCTTTCTAAATCTTGCACATACAATGGCAAAATGTTGGAAGTTGAAGAGTGTGGAAAGTACCACAGAGTACCAAAAGAACAAACAATGTTTCCATGCTTCGGTCAAGGAAGAAACATAACTAGAATGGTCTTTGGAAGTAAGGTTGGTGAGACTTTGTCTCACAGTCTTTGGATATATTATCAGGAGAGACTAGTCCTTGGAAATGGCATCATGTTTGGTAAAATAAAGGGTTGGTAAAAAGGAGGAAGACAATAAAAGATATGGATTGACATAGCAATGATGGGCTCAAACATACGTAACCACAATTGTGCAGTTGGTACGGGACGGGCAGTGTTTTCTCCTGTTGAACATAGGATCCTTCTGAGTCATAATTGACTGAGAAGAGCAGGATAGTAGGGTGAATGGGGTAAAGTTTCCAAATGAAATTACCATAGAGTGCTCCCCTTTAAGAATCAGAAGATGCATTATTGTTAGGGGAAAATATTCTTCAGTGCATCTTTCCTTGTTTTTTTTCTCACCAGCGAAGTTTTCAATTTTCTAAAAAAAATGCTATTAAGATACCATGATTGTCCTGTGACCTTTGAGAAAATCTACCTTGATGACATTTTTGGAATCTAAAAACAGTTGCCATACCTTATGAACTTATCTCTGTCTTCAACAGATAGCCTCTTAAGTCACTACTTTTCAAAAAAAAATCCAGGGTCTAATAAAACTAAGATAAGTGTATTATTGAGAAAATAGGTTTTTAGTTATTGACTGACTGCAGAGACATTAAAAAACATTTTGTTTGCTATAAACCCTTGTGTGTATATATGACTGGAACTGTATTAGCAATACCACTTGACTTACTCATGTGTGTGTGTGTGTGTGTGTGTAGATAGATAGAGATTTATATTGAAGGATTGAACCACATAATTGTGGGGCCTGCAAACCTACCAGTCAGTTAGCAGAATTGAAGAATTCTTCAGACTTGCTTCTCAAGATCCATAGGTGAGGTGACAGGAAGTGTAGAGTGAAAAGAGAGAGAGAGAGAGAGAGAGAGAGTAAAATCTGTGAAATTATGCATTTATAGTGTGAAGGCAGAACTCACAGTAAGGAAACTTCCTTTCAATTGATTAATGGATTATATCATGCAGATGGCATTATGAGAGGTAATTGAGTAAATTACCTAATGTAAGGGAAACTAGTCTAGTATTTGGCCAAGCCACATGGAACCATAGCCTAACCAAGTGAACTAAACCATCACAAATGCTTAGCATTGTTGTTAGACATACTGAGGGATCTTGATAAGAAGGGGTTATACACAATATGAATATAGAGATTTAAAGAAGTTAACAGAATGAATTACAGGCATTTCTAGACAACTTGCCCTCAAATAATAAACACATAATTTCAACTGAAGAATAATAGAACAATTTCATTATTGGGGGTGTTTTTATAACTCTTGGTCCTTTGTAACATGCTCACATAAACTAATGTCATCATGTTGATTCTGACTCGTAGTGATCATATATAGAATTTTCTGCAGCCATAAATCTTTATGGAAGCATACAGCCTCATCTTTTCCCCTGAAGATTTAAACTACCACCTTCATGGTTAGCAGTTAAATGCCTAATCCACAGTACAATGAGGGTAATAGATACTCAGAGGCTTAGCTGTTAAATGAATAATTAAAAGTGAAAATACTATTTCCTGATAAACAGAGCTGCCTTAGTAAGCTGTAGTAAGATTGGTGACGTCCATGTACTGTGTTATTTAATCCTTTCACCATCCTGTGAAAGAGGTCTGATGATTATGGAAGAAAACTTTCCACTAAAGAGATTAAATAAATAGAGCTGCAAAGATGTTCTATCCAAGACTAGTAAGATGGAGCTATTTAAGAACAACTTTTTTGTTGTTTTTATGGTTTTTGTGATATTTTATGAACATAAAATTGAAATAATGGTTTTAAAACATTTTTTGCTCATGATCATTTTGGGCCTTGTGCTTTTTGTTTGTACATTTTATTTTGTTTCTTTTTTATGAGCATTTTCCTTGGAACATAAAAAAGACATTAACTTGCTATAGAATAATGAGAAAGAGAATGATGTTTTGACTAACCAAAGCTAATTCCAAATTTACTTGACATCTTTGATCTAAAGCAGCATTCCCACACTCTGATAGTGTTCTTTTCCCTTTCCAGTGTGTAAGAGTCACTGTGAGTCGGAATCACCTGGATGGCAGTGTGTTTTTGGTATTGTTGTTGTTGTTGCTGTTGTTGAATGGTGGGGAGAGGGATGTTTCTTTGTGTAGGCTCAAACAGGAGAAGCTTATGGTATAAATGAGATCCAAGAAAGAAATAGGTCAAAACAGGAAGTCCGAAAGACATACTAGGTACAAAACTAGAGTTTTTTCAGTACCACATCAAGAACTTACAGGCTCATTGTAATGAGTACCTTACTTGGAAGACCATTTTGAGATGATCCCCAGCACTTCATTCTCAAAATCGCTTGGTTTTGAATTCAAGGCACAGAGCTGAGTGGATTGAGTCTTTTACGCATCTGACTGAGTTACGTGGTCTTTTCGCAGTGACTCACTCCCCTTCAAGAATTGTAGATGCTGAATATAGGTGCTGTCTCTCCTTATGTATGTGTCCATGGCAAACATAGCACTCTTTCCCAGATTGTCTAGAATCAACCTCAAGCCTTCTTGATAACAGTATTGCAGACATCTATTGCTCATCAACTGGAGTTGGCATGTGAAATGAATCTTATTTTTCTTCTATGACCCAGAGTATACAGATTGATTTGAAGGCTGGGAGATAGCTCACATTCCATGAAGGAAACACAAATAACCAATATGCCTGTAGAAGCAAAATGCTTCTTAATAATGGAGGCGCTCTTCCCTGGTCCACCTTCCTAGACTGCTCTGGTCACTGCTAACTCATAAGCACCAGTGCTTTTTCTCAATGACAGAAAATCAAGGTACTAAAATATGATATACCTGTTGACAGGCCTCCGTGGAAAATAAAAACCATGTCCTTTACTGCTTCTGTACCTATCTGGACCTCAAAGGAGGTATGCTCTTCTTGAGAGATTAGCTCATGTTTCTAAAAAGGCTCATTTAATTACAGTTCTCAATCTCTTCGTATGATTTGAGATAAAGTTCAAAGAGTGTTGAATTGCAAAGAAAATTACTTAGATTTTTGTCCTTCTTTAAGCTTCATCTCTGCTTCCTCATCTGTAAGATGGAGGTAATACCTGCTCTATAAACCTAAGGCTATTATGTGAAATTATTAATTGTCCCCTTCTCCCTTTTGACTTTAAATCTTCAGGCTTTTCCCTTCAATTGCTGGAAAAGATTGTGTTTGGCTGAAAAGACTACTATCACTGAGTCCCTTGTTTGTTTCTATTTTGTTTCTTTGGAAATGGTGCTTTCTCTCTCTCTCTTTTTATTTCATGAAAAGCAGAGAAATGGTTTGATGTGCTTCTCAGTCATGCATCAAATTTCAGGATTTAAATAACAGGATTTGATTTATTACATTAAGCAGTTTATAGCCATCCAAGTCCTTAGATATACTCTCAAACTACTGGTCAGTTAGTTGTTAACAGGGGATGATGCACATGTTCTTAGAATTTTGCCAACCTCAGCTCCCAAGGGTGTCCTGGCCAGCGAAGCTTCACAGTTTTCAAAATCTCCACAGAGATGCCTCACAGACTTCCTCTTATCATTATTACTTTAATCATTTTATTGGGGCCACATAAACTATTATCACAATGCATACATGCATCCATTTTATGTCTAGAACTTCTGTACATTTTTTGCCCTCATCATTCTGAAAACATTTGCTTTTTACTTAAACCCCTGGTATCAACTCCTTATGGTTCCCTCTTCCTCCTTGGTCCCCCCTCCTTCATGAACCCTTGATAATTTATAAATTATTATTATTTTGTCATATCATACACTGTCTTTTGTCTCCCTTCACCCACGTCTCTGTTTTTTGTACTCCAGGGAAGAGGTTATATGTAGACCCTTGTAATCTGTTCCCCCTTTCTACCCCACCTTCCCTCCACTCTCCTGGTATCGCTACTTCTCATCCCTGATTCTGAAGGGTTCATCTGTTTTGGAATCCTTAGGTTTCTGGTTCCAATCTATATCAGTTTACATTCTCTGATCTACCCAGATTTGTAAGGTAGAATTGGAATCATGATAGTGGGGGAGTGGGAGAAATCATTGAAGAACCAGAGAAAAGTTGTATGTTCGATCATTGTACATGGTTCATCTCTTTACTATGACCCTTATGTAAGGGGATGTCTGTTACCTACAGTTAGGCTTTGGGTTCCCAATCTGTACTCTCCCTCATTTACAATGATACAATTTTTAGTTATTTGATGCCTAATCACTGACCCTTCAACACCTCATGGTCACACAGACTGGTGAGCTTCTTCCATGTGGGCTTTGTTGCTTCTGAACTAGATGGCTGCTTGTTTACCTTCAAGCCTTTAAGACCCCAGACGCTATATCTTTTGATAGTCAGACACCATCAGCTTTCTTCACCACATTTGCTTATGCACACATTTGCTTATGCAGACATTTGCCTTTAGTGATCCTAGCAGGAAGGTGGGCACACAATTATATGATTTTATGTTATTTGATGACTGATTATTTTTAATGTCCTTTCTACAAATAAATATAAAATTTCAATAAAGGCGATGTACTCTTTTTCTGTCCTAGTATAGATCCCTATTTGATTTCAGATAGTGCATCAGTAAGGTTAAGGGCTCAGCTTCTAGCTGAAACATCTGTTGCTCAAAATCACAATAAACTCCAAGAAGGGAAGATCTATTGATTTGTTCCTGTAAAGAGCCATGCCTGGGAACCTCTATGCAGTTGTTCTACTCTGTCCTGTGCATCAGAAATCACTGGATTATAAATAGATACAGTATTCTGGGTGTAGGTCCCTCTTGTCATCCTCCATATCTGGCATCCTAAATATCCCCAGAACAGGGCTTTGCTTCCATTGGTTTGGACCTTTCTATGTTTCCTTCCTTTGCACAAGTTTCATTTTTCAAATCTGGATGCTAGGCCTCCTCTGCTGAAAAACCATTGTGATAAGTAGGTTTGTTGTGCCAACATGGCCAAAGAAAATAGTTAGGTTTGTTGTGCCAACATGGCCAATGAACACATGTGAGATCAATTGAAGGGCGGAGATATAAATGACTTGGCAAGTTGCTTACTCTTGGATCTTCGGACCAGCCGGCTGCCTTGTTTGTCCTGTATTTTGATCTGCAAGCTACATTACCCGTGGAACACTTAATTCATGGACTGTCCCGCTGTGAGTGGAGATTCCTTCAAGCCCTGCTTCGCCATGCTCTTGGAACATATGTCTCTTGAGCTGGGGACTGTCGAACGCTGTCATCTGGCTGACTGTTTGTGACCTGCCTTGGTGTTTGCAGCTTGTGGCCA
The DNA here is from genome assembly GCA_004026705.1 of Nesogale talazaci. Lineage (NCBI taxonomy): Eukaryota > Metazoa > Chordata > Mammalia > Afrosoricida > Tenrecidae > Nesogale > Nesogale talazaci. Next base: position 75,750 of record PVJH01003824.1, on the reverse strand, counting down.
GATAAGCTGATTTGCTATACAGAGGACTTCAAGCCAATGTACTAGCTGTCTCACGCAAGTGAGTTGCACCAAGCCATTTGCACTGCTTTATAGATTAGTTAACTTTATTAATTATGCCAGATAGCTTTCTCTGTATATAAATATATAGAGAGAATTATTAGTGTTCTGGTTTTGGTTCTCTAAAGCACCTGTCTAACACACCCATCTTTAGTCAATGCACCCAATATCTGGGCTGATTTTGCAAAGCCCTCTCCAGGATTAATAAGAATCAGCCATGTAAATCCACAGGAAGTGAATTCTTTCCAATTGTAATTTGATGTTTCTAGAATTAATATAAATGGAAAGACATAAATTTGCTCAAGCACAGTTAAAACAACCCCAGGACATGCTGAATATGGTATTGATGAGAAATCCTTCATAAATATGCTATTTAAAGGCAGAGGATGCACAGTTTTTGTTAATATCCTTGGAGTGCTTTGGCTTTGATGGAATTATTTTCATGTAGACATTGTCTTTGGTCTGGCTGCACTCAATTTGATTTATCTTCCCGACTCTGAGTTACAGAAAAGTTCACAGGCATTGCAAAACACTCATTGAAAACATATAGGTTGATTATTGTTGTGTGAGGAGGTTGAAAATAAATCTTTTGGCAGCTGCTACATTTGGGGTTGCAGATAATGACCTTTTTGGATGAGTGCCCAGGACATCTTCCCTGCATGCATTTTTATTAAGGTTGCAACCAATCTAAAGAAGACAGGGTAGCAATTTAATAAAACAGTCCCACATGAACAACAGGTTAACTACATTACCACCATCTATATCTTTCTAAGACAGGGTTCTTCCTGTGACCTTGACTTTATTCTCCCCCATGCATGAGGTGGAAAGCTACCCCCTGAAAAAAAGCTGGGAATTTGGTGTATTGTGTTTTGGCCTTTGAATCTCAGAATAGATCTCTATCTGCTTTGCCAGTCTCTGAGTCAGATACCACAATAGTAGCCCCACAACCAAATTTTCTAGTATATTTTTAGTTCCTGATTTATGATTGGATTTTCATACAATAACTCTTTTGTAAGCCAGCTTTGATGGAAGTTGGATCTCCCCCTTTATATTTCTGTTATTGTATGTATTTGGAAGTTGGAAATACTACATATCAACAAATTATGACATCAGCATGTTGCACATATTGTAATTAATAAGATATTTTAAAAGTGGTTATAAGTGCACTTAGTTGCTACTCGAATACATTGTAAACTGTGGACTACCTGGTGGTGTACTGAATAGTTTATTCATTAGACTGTTCAACCCAAAATCAGCGGTCCACAATCATCAGCTTTTTGCTCCCATAAAGATTTAAAGCATTGGAAACGCACCAGCGCAGTTCTGCACTATCCTAAAGGAGCTCTATGCACTGGAATAGACTCCATGACACGGCGTTTCTTTTGAATTTATCTTTCCTCACAGGTACTTGTATATATTCCACTTCTTTGCAACAAACTCAAATCAAAGATCCACTGTGTCTCCATTCTGTTTTGCTATGTTGGATTTTTCTTCCCAAGGTAGATAGTGACATGTGTTTTCAGCCTTGAGGTGATTGTTTATAACTTAGGGTATAAGTGCTATGCGATTCTTATTTTTTTCTCCTTGAGAGTCTTATGAAATTTCATGACAATATCTAGAGTGCATTTTTCCTTTGTGAGAAAATATGTTTTAGAAAAAAATGGAGAGAATATATTTTAGGAAAAAAATGATGGAACTCACTTTGCCTTCATGACACATTAGTAATCAGCTTCCCTTGAATTTTAGCTCATTTTTCCTAAGCTTGATGGAGGATGAAGGATATCAGAAAGTTCAGAAGGTACTAGAGAAGAAGGGGAAAGAAAACTTACCTTGAGGAAGAGTCCAAAGAGAATCCAAAGTGAACCACATGACATTATCTTGAGAACAATGTACAGAGCATAAGCAAAGATTTTCAAATTTTCTTTAGAAAGTTTTTGTTCTTTTGCCTAAGGATATGCTAATTCATTAGGTTATAAATCCAACAGCACATAAGAAAAACAAGACTATTTTTCTCTCTTAGCCCCTTGAAAAGATATTTATCAGATGGTCATGTTCAAACTTTTCACACTTTTGCATATTATTTATTATAAATGCCATATCCGTGATTTCTTCTTCAAAATCTTATTAGAAGAAATTTCTACGAGAGGAGAAAGTCCTTTTATCAAAGAGAAACTCTTTCAATCAAAGTTGATTTGCTAGGGTTATTTAACAACAAGATATCAAGGTGGGATGGGAGGGTAGGAAGAGAAGTCACAGATACATCAAAACAGCAGCAATGAAACAAAATCCTGAATCTCACCCTCACAGTGAGAAAAAACCCTTCTCAGTAATTGAAAATTCCAGGCCTTCATCTTTTCAACTGTGGGCAGGGGCGTTGAAAGGAAATCATATTATTTTAAGAAAAAATCAATAGGTCTCACAAAATTCCCAGCCTCCTCAGGAACACAGATCAGTGTTGCCTGAAAGTAAATATGATTTGTCGTTCTGTTCTACATGGGTATTCATAGAAATCGATGGGAGAAGTAGAATAATATTTTGAATATTATTGAATAATATCTTGAATAATATCAGAGAATATCTTGGCAGGTCCTGATAAATTACTTTTGTTCCAGTTGTGGGAGAAGAAAGAATTTTCATTTCCAATGTAATTCTTCAGGGATAAAGTTTCACTGACTTCTCCAGAAGCAGAGATAGATGGAGTATAACACAAGATGAGATACATTGTTCAGAACAGCCAATCTATTCAGTAGAACTGGTGGGCCTAGTTTTAAAGCATGTCCAAAACATTACCTTTGCTGAATGAATAGTTTTTCACTGACCATTCAAAAGGAGCCATCAACTGGGAGCCCCAATAGCAGTCATCAAAAATCCTATTAAATAAGCATTGGGATGATATATATGGGACACTTGGGATCCATGGTGGAGATCAGAAAGGAGGCAGGAACTGTTGGACAACATAACCTTGAAGATTTTACTGTGGTTTTTGTTCAATATGTCCATGTACTTCCAATAAATAAGCTGTGGTTTGCCATCCAGAAAACCACAGCCTATTTATTGGAAGTACAAGGACAGCTCCTGCCTCCTTTCTGATCTCCAGAAATTCAGCTTTCTTTTTTTCTTTGTTTGTTTTGTTTTGGGGCATCACCAATTTAGTTTTCTGTATCTTTGCCTTGGTCTGGAAAGAGCCAAGAAGTTGAGGGATAGAAAACAATGGAAGAGGAAGGCAGAAAACGCAAACCAGGAACTTAAAGTACCAATTAAGAAGTTGATACATGTCTCAAATCCAATGTATTTGTTTCCAGATCATCTCCATCACAAAGTCCAGCATTATATTAGAAGACAAGGTTTTAAAATCAAATGAAATTGGGTTTGAATCTTGACTGTTTTATTTAAATGCTATGGGGTCTAGGGGAAAAAATCACCTAATCTTTCAGGCTTGATTTCTTAGTCTATACTATAAGGATATGTGCCTTCATTAGATATTTTTATGTTATTAAATGAAAATAAAAGTGAGCAGTCTTTGCCTCAAAATAAGCGATGATGGTTTACATGTTTGTTTTTTTTTTGCTATTGGCATATCCATCAGGAATTTGAATTCTTCTAGTACTGTGACAATTGGGCACCCGGTTTGAAGGTTGTTTTTCCAAGATGTTCCTTTTCTGTATAAAGCTTCTAATTATTTTTGAACACAAATTGACTTGGCATTATATACCTGGTTCCCACAGCTTTCTCAGGGAGTCAATAAATAGTGTATTTACTTCTAGTCATGATTAGTTGTTTCCCATACTAATTTCCCAGGATTCTGAGAAAGAATTCCCTTCATATATTAACTAATCTGTTGAAGGAACCATTTAATTACTACACTGAATTGAAAGCATTTGCTTCTTGACACTCACTGTTCACTAGATAACAAGGTGTATAAGAGGGAGTGTTAAACTATGGGCCCTGAATGCTTCAAATTTCTGTCTCTTGGAAAATTGTGTAAGCTACCTTGCTTAAAATTACTGTGCTCTGGGAGAATCAATGTCCATATTAAGTCCAGAAGTAGGGGCGAAGATCTACCCATTTATTAATAGATCTTCAACATTCTATCTCTTTATGGACCTCAAGAGTAGAACCCTGCTCAAACTAACTCTTTGACAAATACTAGTAGGGTCACAATGACTTATACCACCAATGAAAGATAGGATGGGTAGAGAGAGATAATGCACTTCTTCTGTCAAAATACTCATTTGTGGTGAATGTTGTAGCCAAATTTCATTCTTCTTTTATCCAACCCAGCAATGTTCATCCCTGGCTAAATTAGTCAAAAGCATAACATCTATCGTTGTTAACATGTAAGCTCTCAGTCCTTTCTTTCAGATTTGAATGTGATTAAAGTTCCTTTCTTATAGAATTCCTCAGGGTCAATCTCTTTCTGGGTCTCACTCTTCCTGGGATGATCTAGAACAGGAGGACTTCACATTATGAAATGACGCTCTCCATATGCTACTTATTTCTTCAATAATTTTGAAACAAAAATCCCAATAACCCTAAAAAAGTATATTTGCATATTTGAATGATTAAAAGTTTTCCTGGCATGAAAAAAAAGGGGGTGGGGGAAGGAAGAGGAAAGCAAGTATCCTCTACACAACTGCCAATACCTGTGACAATACCATTATAAAGTCATCAATATTAGTGTCTGCCTACACTATAGATCAACTCAAATCTATCTGTTAACTAACGGTCAAGCTATGCCACTGGATAGTGATCCCATTTTGAGTATAGCTGTGTAACACAAGTTCATCTCCAGACACAAATGAATCTTTCCTTGAGACATTTCCGTTCTGTTTCTTTTTAAGAAAATGAGATCATGTGGCTTGGGGAAATATTACTTTGGCATAGATAGCTGGGTCTCCCTGCAGACTGAATCTCTGAGGCCTGTTGGCAGGTCACAACCAGTTTCCTTTAAAGTGATACATTTCTGCAGATGTCAGAATGACTTGACAGTCTGACAGACACTTAAAGTGTGAAGATGAATAAAAGATACATCGCTCCTGGTGTGTATAAAAAATAAAAGTTGTCAGTCGATGTAGGCAGGATTCTAAAAACATACACTACCATATCAGGGCTAGAGGGTGTTGTATACATAAAAGGTTGGCAGATGGACAATTTTTGATAAGTCTTTGAAGATGTGAAAATAAAGCTGAGAAGGAATTTGTTAGTCCTCATCCATCAGTCTGCTTTGGAAACCATATTTGGAAGTTTGGCTTTCTCTCTAACTTCTCCCAAGGTCTGGATTATTAGCAAGGAGATAGACTAGATGGTGATCGATTGTCTAATGTGAGTAGATCACAGAAAGGAAAGAGTAGGCAAAGCATGTTACTCATTGATTGTTGCTTTGCTTGATCTTCATATTTGTATGATGTTTTATAACTCAAATTATAAAACATAGGGGAGGGGAACTCTTGTGGGGAATGATATCCAACTGTTTGTGCTATTAGGGCAATAAAGACTGATGGTCAACCAAAAAACATACTTAAAGGAAAAGTCAGAAGCCACAAAAAGCCTACTATTATTTGTTCCTCACTCTTATAGAGATATTGGCGGATGGGTATCTAGTACATGAATCTGCTTTAAAGTGTATCTCCCAAATGGTCATCTAATTGCCATTTCAATACCACTTGTGTGATACTCTCTTTTTTAATGAATTATTAATTCATTATCATTAATTCTATTATCAATCAGTTGTAAACTTCAGCAAATTGTCCCTTGCAGGGGCCCAAACTTGATTCATTGCAAATTTCCATATTACTGATACTTGTTCTTCATAAAATTATTCTGCACTTTTGTCTCCTTGTAGACTTTCTGTACATACAAATGAACTTCAACAGATTCATGGAAAATTCTTTTAGCTTTTTCTTTATGAACTTTTGGAAGCCCTCCTCATATAAAGACACATTTCTTGATCTCCAATTTTAATCATTTCATTTCTGCTTTGTCACAGGGAGGTGTGGAGCCTGGCTTGTGGAGACCTCTGGGTAAAGAGAACAAGGGAGAGAGAGACAGAGAAGAGAAGAGAAAAAAGGAGGTGAGGAGGAGTGAGGACCGTTCAGGAGCAGCGGCTAGGGGAAAGAGCAACTGGCTCCTGGCCATCAGGAAGCTTCTGTGAAAATCTATACAATTAAAATTTTAACGATGGACAAGGTCACATGTTAGTGAGGTTGTATAACCACTGAAATACTCACACACTGCTATTAAGCATGTAAAATGGTATTTGTACAGTTTTCAAAATGGTAGACAGAGTTGCCATGTTGTGATTGTTGTTAGGTTCTATCAAATTGGTTCTGGTCAATAATGACCCCAGGTAATAGATAATACAATATTGCTCAGTCCTTTGTCGACTTCACAGTGATTGCCGTGTTCAAGTCCATTGCAGTCACTGTGTAAATCTCTCTCATTGAAGATCTTAGACTTGGCCCTCCGGAAAACATATTCAAAGTACAGGATATAAAGTCTTGACATCTTCTCGCTCCAATACAGTTTTGTTCATTTTATGGAAGTCTGTGGCGTAGTCAAAATGCTGAAACAGCATAATTCGAAGGCACCAGTTTTCTCTTGTATTACTGATACACTTCCTGGCTTTCTCCCACATATGAGGTGATGGAAAATACATCGACTTGGGTCAGGAACACAGTAGTACACAAAATGACACCCTTGCTCCTTAACTTTTTCAACAAGTAATTTTGCAGTCGATTTGCCCAATGTATTGCATCATTTGAGATCTTGACTGATCCTTCCATTGAGTGCTAATTGTGGATACAAGTAAAATGAAATCCTTGGCTAATTTAATTTTTCATTCATTTATTATAAGGTTGCTTATTGCTTTGGTTGTGTGGATTTTTGCTTTCCTTATGTTGTGGCACAACCGATACTGAAGGGTATAGTGTTTGATCTTTATAAAGAAGGTTGTAGCTTCTGTATAGCCCAGCTTATCAGCACTCCTCCAATCCTGATGAAGATTCCTTCTTCATAGAGTCTTCCATCTCCCCTGCAGATGATTTGTTCAGAGCACACTTTCCATGACTTCAAATCCCACAGTATCCCCGTGTTCTGTCCTAACGACTGCCTCTTGGGGTGTGCATAAGTTTAGCATAAATACAAGAAAGTGTTCTGGAATTCTCATGCTTCATGTTATCTGTAGTTTATAACATAGAGAGTTGAATGACTATGCCTAGTCAATATAAACATCTAGAAGTAAGGTTTTAGATTTTTCTGCTTTCAACCAATTTCAACCAATGATATCTCTCATTCCCAAACCTTTTTTGAACCTGGCTTAAATGTCTGGTAACGTTCTATCCTATCTATGTACTATTGCAAATATTATATGATAATTTTGAGTTATCATCCTCCAAACTCTCAAGGCATTGTCATTGAGTGGATTCCAGGTCATAGCAACCTTATAGCCCCGAGTAGAACTGCCCCTATGGATAGCATAAGCCACTACTAGTGGTCTTGAATTGCTGACTATGCACATAGCAGCAATTCATAATCCACTACCCCACCCTATGACCCAGTAATTCCACTCTCAGTGATATAGCCAAGAGAAATGCATATAGAAATCCACATAAAACCATTTGTTCAAATTTCCATAGCAAAATTATTCATAATAGCCAGAGTGTAAATAACTCTAAGATCTAGTAACTGTAAGGATGGATACAGAACCAGTTATCTATCCATATAACGATAGGATTTAACCACAAAACTAAATACATACTGATATTTCAACCTGCATGAACTTTAAAAACATAATGGCAAGTACAAGAAGTCAGTCACAAAAGGTCATATGGCACATAATTCCATTTATATGAAATTTCTAGAAAAGGCTAATATGTAAACAAAGAAAGTAGCTCAAAGGTTGCTTGGGGCTATGCCAGCATTTAGGAAACTAACTGCAAAGGAGCATGAGGGCATTTGGAGTGTAATGGGAAAATTTTGGATCTTAAATGTGATAGTAGGTACACAAACATACACCTTTTTGACAGCTCATAATACTATACATTTTAAATGATTGATTTAACTATCTTTAAATTATGCCCAAATACAGCAGATTTCTAAGTTAGAATTAGTTTATATGCACAAATATAAGAGGGGGCCCTTAAAGATTCCTGAAAAATGCCATTATATTTCAATTTCATTTTTCTATGAAATGTTTGAGGCTCCCTCATATATAAATTTGACAGAGGGTATTATACATATGTATTTATATATACTGGGAATACATTTCTGAACATGGAACCTTGGTGGCACTTTATTACTAATAACAAGGTCAGTATTTCAGGCTTCAAAACTACTCAGAGGGAGGAAGATGAGGCTATGTGTTCCTGTCAAGATTTACAGCTTTGAGCTGCTATCAGTCAGCTTTGGGGGAGCAAGTGTGAGTCTGAAAGGACTGGGCAGCAGTGGGCTATGTTTTGTTTGGCCGGGTTTGGGACTTTTTTGTTTTATAGTAGATCATGCCAAATCACAAAACTCACTGCTATAGTGTCAGGACAGAGGGGGACCACCCCTGTTAGTTTTCCAGGCTGTTAACTCTTTACGGGGTAGAGACCCTCAGATTTCTCCCATGGAGCTGCTCATGGTGTCGTGGTTTCCAACTGCTGATCAGCACAATGAGGCATAAAATTATCAAAACTTCTTAGCTCTAATCCAACACTTTTAGGGAAAGAGCTGCTGGGTTGGGGGGGGGGACGGCTCAGAACCATAATCTTGGGACATTCAAGGTCAATTGGCACAAGATAGTTCACAAAGAAAATGAAATTATACTACACCCTACTTTGGTGTGTAGAGAGTAGCGTCTGAAAATTGATATAGATGTGTGGTCATCTAATGTACAACTGTTGGGCTACCATTATTCAAATAAAAGTGTGAAAGGGGGCACCCAAAAGACTAAGTAATGGACCGTGTGAACCTGCACTTCCACAATCATGAGGCCAGAATACCTGTAATAAGCTCAACTATCATTACTAAGCCCTTTAGAAAGTCCTGGATAGAGTGGGAGGAAAAAAATATGGAGCAACACTTAAAACCACAGAGAATAGTGGAATTCCAAAAATGTGGCCTTAGTTACTGTGGCAGTTACATAATTCTGTGTCAACTTGAAGTGTAGGGGTGGAATCTACCCTGTCAATCAGGGCACAGCCTGATGGGTGTGACCACTTCATAAGGAGGGTTCTTGGAACCTACCCCCATCCTGCCTTCACCTTCCTGCTGGAAAGCCATGTGGAGACCTCGGGATCCCTGGAGATGCAGCCACCACCATTGAATCCACAAGAGTGAGATCTTCCTGAATTCCACATCACTGCATGTGGCTATATGCGTCTGAGGAGGAACTTATGGACTAATATCACACTTATGGACTTGAGTTAGATTGGGCTGGGATGTTCTCTTGATATACAATTACTTCTTGATATAAAGCTCTTTCTTACATATTTATGTGTATCTGGATTTATTTCTCTATTAAGCCTGGTCTAACATGGTTGTCCTTCAAGCCTAGCAATGAAATCACCCCTAGACTCAATTTTCAGCCAAATAATAGTTAGGTATATAAGGTGGTGTAGTAACAGAAAGGTATACCCTCTTTGGAAAAATCAATCATAGGAGATTATAGTGGCAGCATTTTCCCAAATGCAAAGTTCAGAAAGAAGAATGAATGGATAGGGAACACAGAGATCTAATGGAATATGGGGTATTTTATTGTGGGGATTACAATCATTGGCAGGAAACAAAGTGTGTATGAATTAAACAATGAAAAACTTATTAGCTGTACAAATTATTACCTAAATCTCACAACAAAAAGTTCCACATGCACACACAGAGCATAATGATGAAAAAGGAAAAGCTAGTTAGAGGTCTCCTTTCTACACAAGGTGTTATTGTGCAGCCTTACCAACCATCAACAACAGAGGTTTTAATCAAGGACACAAAAATACCAAACCACAATAAAACCTACTGTCATCAAATTGATCTCTTGCCTAGAGATTGTATAAAACAATAGCTGCGGCTTAAAATTTCCAAGATTGCAAATCATTTCAGGGGCATATAGCTTTATATTTCTCCCATGGTAAAATTGGGAATTTGAACCACTGACCTGCTTTGCAACCCCCTGGCTTATTCTACTGCATCACTAGGGCTCCTTCACAGAAACATAAATAGGTGTAAAAGTCCACTAATGAGAATATGGAAATAAACATAGCCATTCTGAACAGGGGGGTCCTGGGAGAAGAATTTTACCCAGGGGCACTTTGAGTCCATTAGTAGCAACAGGGCATAGATAAAGATATTGCATTTTCTTGCTTGTGATGGGTGTGAAACAGGGAGATGTTTGCTTGTCACCTTTGAAGTGTCTTTCTCTGCCGTATTGACACTTTGAATGTCATCGGAGTTATCTCTTCTAACAACACTTCTTCCATTTTCTGGTTTGCTCTAGACTGGGACTGCTGTCAGATTTTTTGGAGGCAACCCACAATTGCAAGTGTCTGCAGAAGAGGCGATATTCCTACTGAATTCTGTGGTGGAATTCTGCTGCCAGGAACTTCACAGACAAGTATAGAATCTCAACTTGTCACAGCTACTTTGCAGTGCAAAGCTGACAATTTTGGAAATTTAGAGGCAACTTACCAAGGTCTTACAATTTGGGTTATGAATGCAGACTGGCATTTCTACTCCAAGTTTACTTAACTCCAAAGCCTATGATTTGTGCTGCTCTTTCACAATAATTCTAGAATATAATGATTTTATGAACAACTGTTGAGCATTCTGGTCCTAGGACTTTGACTGAATAGTTGCATCCATCTAATAACCTTTTTGTTACCTGTTTGTGGAGGAGTTTGGATGCATGCTTTGCCTGCTATCCAGTTCACTAAACAAAAGATGAGTTGAAAAGTCAACACTTAATCTACAAGTAAAATGTCCAAGTGTGGGATTGATGAATGAGTGCGATGGTGAGGCTATTTTTGTATCTTACTCCATAATATCTGTATTATTTTATTCATTTAAACTTGCAGTCAGAGCTGGAAGGGCAAAAAATAGCTAACGGGGAAGAGATTGAGATTTAACTTTTGCCAAAGAACCATCTCTATGACCTGAATAAGTTTACATTTCTGAGCTGTGAATTCTTCATGTGTAGCGTTAAAAGTTCAATCTCAGGCTGTTAGGAGGTTTCTCACGATCAGATTACATATGCCCTAAGTTGTTTATATTAAGTTTTCTCCTCTCTGAGTGGGGTCATAAGTTGATTGGGCACCACCGGGAGGGACCTGGCAATGTAAAAAAAAGTTTGAATCTTAAGGCTCTGTCAGCTCATCGGTTGCAAGTGATGTTTAGCACTAAGTGAATTGCACATAATGAATAAAGATAAAAGAGACAACTGTGAGCATGAATACAAGAGAAAACCATTTGTTTTAAATTTAAAAGGCTCATTTTATGACTCTTTGAGATCGATGGATCAGAATTTTTCTATTCTTCTCCAATTGTTTACTTGAAGCAGAATGTACTGTTAGACATGACAAGAGCATTGAAAACGGGCAGGAAAAAAATCAGCTACGCCTTAAAATTCAGTAAACAAGCTTGCTGCCTCTTGACCATTGAGTTTCAACCCAGAAGTAGGGGATGAAGGGTTTAATGGATAAGATAGGTATACTTCAGTTGGGTTGCAGGGTCTGTGGGTCAGATTCCAGAAGTGTGACAGAAAGAGATGGTGGCAGCCATGTGCTTAAGGAAGTTACAGAATCTAGGGAGTTATAAAATCTATGGAGTTCAAAAGACAATTTCATCTTAAAGATGCTTTTCTTGGGTTTCATTCTAGTAATCCACACTCTAAATCCCCCTCCAACTGGTGATCCTAAGTTTTCTTACTTTGCTCTAGTGATGTAGAACTCATCCCTTGGAAACTCTCATGCCATGCCAGTCTCATCCTCCCTAAACCAAATTACATCTTTGGATAGTCAACATTGAGTTACCCAATATAAAAATCTAAAGATGTGCATACTTACTAGTCTGTAATGAACAACTTCACATCTTGTCACCATATCAAAGATTCTGCCTCTCAGTCTGGCTGCCATTTCTTCTATTTTCCGATACCACAGTATCTTCTTAGTATAAATCAAAGTCTCTTCAAATTGACAATCCCTGACAGGGGTGGAATACTCACTAAACTATTCTCTGTCTCCATGAACAAGTTTTTCATATGAGGTCCTTTGGATACTTGGAGGCAGTTGCTCATACATAAACCTTCCCCCATGATATCTGTGTAACAATATATCTCAGTGCAAACAGCAAAATTGTAATCCAGAACAAGTTAAATCATATTTTAGGTTAAGATCTCTCTACATGTAGATGGTGGATTCAAAGATACAGTAGTTCATTTTTAATACTGTTTTAATATTTTCACATATTGAGTAGATGAATATGGTGAGCCAAGACTGACTTAGATAATCCCAACTGAAAATATTTTATCTCTTTCTGCTTGTAAAAATTGGCACTATTCATAGTCATTTAAGATGCCTTAAAACACTCAGCCTGTGGTTTGTTGTTGTTTTTTTAAGCTAGAGGCAGTTTAGGTTTTCTTCGATTTCATCATTGGTTTTAGAATGCAAAACACAAGTACACTGAAGCTCTGACTGATGAGGAGGATAAGTAAAGAGTGCTGGTAGACTGCTAAGAGCAAGATCTGTGTTTCAAACCCACTAGCTGTTGTTCTATGGGAGAAAGCTGAGGTTGCCTGTTCCCATAAAGAGTTACAGCCTCGGCAACCTTGTGTAAGGGTCATTATGAGTCAGAATTAACTAGATAGTAATAGGCTGGGGTTGGTTTGGTTTTCGTAGGGAAGATTGGAGAGAGGTGGCCGAAGAACCAAGACCTGGTGGTATTAATGTCTGCCAAGCTTTCCCTAAAGCCAACACCACTTCAACTAAGATCGTATTTTTCCAATTTTTTATTTAGTGCCATCGTCTTTTAGCAAGATTTTTATAGATGGATTCCATGTCTTTTTTTCTTCTTCCAGTTTCTTCAAAAATATATTTTGTATTGTGATTGTGGTGAAAGTTTACATAATAAGTTGGGTTTAAAAGTTAGCAATTATGACAGACATATTGTGCAGTGATGTTGGTTAACGTTTTCCACAATGTGTTGACATTCTAAATCGCTCTTGTCTGGATTCAGCTTATCCAATAATCTGGCTCCTTCTCCCCTTGCCCTTTAACATTTGCTCTGGAACAATTATTACCCATTTGTTCTCCTGTTTGCTTTGTGAATTAATCATGCACAGTACTTACAGTACTCAAGGAGCCATGGTGGTGTAGTGATTAACCCTTGGACTACAATCACCATGGTCAGCAGTTAAAAATCAGCAGCAGCTCCTCCTGAGAAAGCCTAGACATTCTACTACCAGAATCAGTGTCTCAGAAACTCACAGTTTCTCTGAGTCAGCTCTGACTTGATAGCAATGAGTGTTTTTAATACTCATTGGTAATAATCTTTGTTTTATGAACCAATCTATTATTTAGCTTTAAAGTGAACTAAGGAGCATAGTTTTGCTTCAAGGTTTATGGAGTATATCAGGAGAACTCGAGCTCAATTGATTCAGGAAGTCTGGACCTTCTAAGACTTTGAGCTGTATTCCACATTTTTCTTTCCTCTCAGGATAGCATGACCCTAATGAGAAGATCTTCTGTTGGTAAACAGGCAATGTCTACTTCTTCTGGTCTCAGTATTAGCAAGTCCAAGATTTTTCTAGAATGTTAGCTCTATGGAATAGTTCCTTTTCAAAGTCTTTGATTTCCTTCTGTTTGGCACCAGACAAGAAGGAGCCAATAGTTGTATTTCAGATGGATTCTCATAAGCTTTTAAGACCTCTGATACTACTCACCAAACTATGTTATGGGATATAATATTTCGCTCTATAAGCCAAGACTATCATAAGTTTTTCAAGTTATAAAACTATTCTGAAAACATGTTAGGATATGTATAAGAAAAATCCATAACTGTGGCCTGTGGGTGTTGACATATATAAATATATCTACATCAACACAAAGAAATGCAAATACATATGTTTTTGTTGATAAATGACTCCACGGGGCTACAAACCCAGTGATCTTATGTACAACTGAAGAAAACACTGTCCAGATTTGCACCATCCTTACAATTTTTGTTATGGTTGACCCTATTGTGTCAGTAATTGTGTCAATTCATCTCTTTGAGAGTCTCTTTTGACTGATTATTTTAATAGGCATGATATCCTTCTCTAAGGATTGGTTCATCCTGATAACATGTTCAGATTCCCATAATCGTCACTTCTATGGTGCATTCTTGTTGTACTACTTCCCAACTAGATTTTTTTTGTTTGTTTCTCTGGTCATGTATAATATGTTCAATATTCTTCAGCAACACCATAATTCAAAGGTAAAATATATTGTGTAGTTTTCTTTATCCATTGTCTAGCTTTTACATGTGTTTGGGGTGATTGAAAATACTATGGCTTGGGTCAGGCACATTTTCAGTTCTCAAAATAATACTTTAATTAAGTCTTGTTCCTTAGATATAACTTTTATCTGTTGACTGCTACATCCATGAACATTGATTGTGTATCCAAACATGACAAATTCTTGACAACATCAAACTTTTCCCCTTTATTATGATGTTACCTCTTGGTCCAGTTGTGAGGACTTTGGTCTTCTGTACACTGAATTGTGATGCACACTGAAGGCTGTTATTCATTTTCAGAAATTTTGTGATATTAGTATTGTTGTTGGACTATTTCTATATTGTGTTGATTACTTTTCTCTGGAATATGAAGGGGGACCTGACAATTCACTTTCAAAAATGTTGGCCAGTAATAACCATAGGAATAGTTAGAGTTAGGGGAAAAAGTTTTTTAAAAAAGGATAGCAGCAGGACATTGTCTGATATATTTCCAGAGTGTGCTGGGGGCTTCACAAATTTCACAGAAATTTTTCAACTTTCAATTTCATTTTTCCATGAAAATGTAAAGGCCCCTTTTACATACACATATATAAACATGCCTATACACATATATGCATGCATACATACACATGTAACCACATTTATGGAGATTATTACTATTGTTGCAACATTACCTATGCTTTCTCCCAAAGGGAATTTATAATCTAAATGGAGTTAAACATAACAGAAAATGTTAGAAAATAATAGGAGACAGACTAGGACTACAAACTTATTTCTATAATTTAATCTACAAATACTTCAGAAAGATTGAGAAGAATTTCTATGTTCCATGAACTTTACATGTTACTGTGTTTAATCCTCCTCATAAACTTAAAGACAGGGATCATTGAAATCACTTAAAAGATAATGGAAAACAAAGCTCATAAACATTAACGGTTTCACCCATTAGTGGTAGAAACAAAAGTTGAAAACAAATATTAATGCTCAAACTCTTTTTTCCCCTGAACTTTTACTGACTTGTTAATTAACTTGTACTTTATGTATCTAATGGGGAAAGTTTACAGAGAAGTTAATCAGGTCTGCATTCACCACCACATCAAACCTGCCCATAACTTGCTTGACCTATTTCCATCATGTTTGCCCATATATTTCTCTGTTTTTATTTTTATTTTTTTCATATATCTCTTGTTGAATATTGTCTTCATCTTCACTCATGTTTATGTATGTCTACCTTGTGACCAGTGATTTTCCCACTCCATTTGCCTCTTCCTCCTCCTGATTAACACTCACGGTCTATTTCTTTCAGATTTAAAATCTTGTTCTGCTTCTATGTAATAATGAGGCTTCACACAATATTTGACCTTTGGTATTTGACTGATTTTACTCAGCATGCTGTCCTCCCAGTTCAGCCATGCTACCTCATGTTCTTTCTATTCACACACAATGCTTTCTGACTTTCGATCTTCAGGGAGCTAAGATAGTGAAGGCTTGAGTTGTGAAGAGATGGTAGGCAGTGTCAGATTCCTCAAAAAGCAAAGTAAGCACAAGCTTACTTTGTGCTTATTTCCTAATCGGTTTTGAACAATCTTACATTTTTCACCACATCAAAGATTTTGCTTCTAGGGAAGGATAGCATCTGTCTCTCTCCCAAATTCACAGCACCTGCCTACAGAATTGAAACCACCTTTCAATCTTTCAATCCCTGACAGAGACTAAGTACCTAGAAAGCAAGTTAATCTGGGGCATTTTTGTGCACTTTTACTATCTGCAAATAAATAACTTCATATGAAGTGAAAACTATATGACATTTTCCACTACATTGTATAACCTTACTTATTGGGTAATTTCCTCTTGAGAAAAGGGTAGGAGAGAGGGGATGAGTCCTGGTGGCGTAAGTGGTTGAGTGGGGGACTGCAGCCCACAGGCTTGGCGGTGCAAATCCAGCAGTGGCTCTCAGGAGCATGACCATGACCACCAGAGTGCAGTGATGCCCCCCTCAAAAAAAGGGTAGGAGAGAGAGGATACCATACTGCAGAAGTGGGACAAGAGGAAAATAGAGGAAAGAACTAGGAGGCAAAACACACTTATAGAGGTCTAAATATAAGCAAGTGCATATGTAAATATATTTATATATAATGATAAGGAAATAGATCTATGTACATATGTTTATTTATAGGTTAAGAATCAAGTATCAGCCATCAAAGACCCAGAATAAAAAAATCATATCAATTTGAATGAGAGGGAGTGCAGAGTGGAGACTCAAAGCCCATCTGTAGATAATTGGACATCCCATTACTGAAGGGTGACAAGGAAAAAATGAGCCAGTCAGGGTGCAGTAGATCACCAATGGAGCATACAGCTTTCCTCTAATTCTTTATTGCTCCCGTCCACTATCATGAAGTCAATTTTATCTTACAAATCTGGCTAGACTAGAGCATGTACACTGGTACAGTTAGGAGCTGGAAACACAGGGAATCCAGGACAGATAACCCCCCAGGCACAATAATGAGAAAAGCTAAACCAGGAGGAGAAGGGGAAGATGGGGGATAAAAGGGGGAAACTGATCAAAATGATCTACACACAACGACCTTCCAGGGCGATGGAAAAGAGAAAAATAGGTGGATGGAGTTGAAAAAAAAACAACAATTTATAAATTATCAAGTGTTTATAGGGAAGGGAGGACAGAAATGTGGAGCTGATATTAAGGACTCAAGTAAAAAGAAAATGTTTCGAAAATGATGATGGCAACATATGTACACATATGATTGACACAATAGGTGGATGCATGGATTGTGATAAGAGCTCTAGGAGCCCCGAATAAAATGATTTTTTTTTAAGAAAGAAGGGCTGAACTAGCAAGTGTAGCTTCTTAATAGAGACTTGTGCATTCAAAAGGTAAGTTGCAACCAAGAACACTTGCAGAAAATGCTCATAGCACTTCTGATGTTGCTAACAACTAGGCCCTGGATCTGGCTGAGGCAGAAGGAAGATTATGGCTTAAAGGAAGTTAGAAGATCTCAAGTTTAGCGCTGATTGCATTTATTTCAGCTTGGCTATTCTAGCTGTTGTATGGGGATGACTTTTCAACCTCAAGGATCCCTGGTGGGGCAGTGATTACGCAGTGGACTGCTAACCACAAGGTGAGCAGCTCAAAACCACCTGCCACTCTGTGGGAGAAAAATGAGGCTTGCTACTCCCACAGAGCTAGTTTCAGAAACGAGTCAGGAATGACTCTATGGCAGAGAGTTTGGTCTTAACCTTTCTACGTTACCGAGCCCCGGGGGCACTACACAGGATTGCGAGGACAGCTCAGATATATACTTCAAGATATTGTAGACACTTGTCTAAATGGAAATTCAAGGATCATCAGAGTGGAGTACTTTTGTGTCCCGAAAACTGCTAAATGCTGCATTGGGCTACATTAGTTTACTATAACCCTTTTAATGTAGTTTGGGGGCGGTGTTGAAACATATGCCAAGTAAGTAAAGATTAGACATATGCCTTTTGGTGTCCAGTCTGGTCCATACTCAATGATCTTGTTCACTTGAGGTTTCTGCCTCTGCCTTTGCTTTTTCTCCTGAAGCCTGCGGCCTGGCACTCCTCCACACAGACTAGTTGAATCCCAGGATTCTTTGGAATATCCCAGTTGGAGACAATGACATCGTTCTTTAAAACAAGAGCAAATTCTAAAATGAGGAAGTTCGCAATTGCCTTTGACAATAGTGTCATTGTATGACGTGCATTTGGGTTAATGCTTATAATTTTTGTAAGTGTTTCACCAGAGCTACATGATTAGGAAAATTAAATGCTGTACCACCTTGAATACATAATTCTGTAAAGGGACAGGATATCTCTACAGGATTCTGACACTTCTGAGGGAGGAGGGAAAGGGCATAAATAAAGGGCCAGAGGGCTGAGCCACGGTGGCATAGTGCTTGGGACTGTGGTCCACTGGAATGGAGGTTCAATTCCAGCAGCGGCTCCACAGGAGCAAGGGCCGGGCCTCCTACTCCCACCACCAGAGGGCAATAATGCCCCCCCAAAAAAATAAAGGGCCAGAGAAGGAAATTCTATGAATTCACATTTACACTATCTTTTTTAAAGAGAGGTTTCCCAACTTAAACAAACAAACAAAAAACCAAACTTCCCGATTCCTTACCCTTCAAATGCAAACACTGTTTTGAGTGGTTATAAAAGGAGGAAAAGTAAAATTAAAACAAATTTTATTTTTAAGTGATTTTTAATCACTTTATTGGGGGCTCACACATCTCTTATCACAATCCATGCATGCATCCTTTGTATGTCAAGTACATTTGTACATCTGTTGCCCTCATCATTTTAAAAACATTTGCTTTCTATATAAGCCCTTGGCATCGGCTCCTCATTTTCCCCCTTCCTCCTGGCTGCCCACTTCCTCATGAACCCTTGATAATCTATAGATAATTTTACTTATTTTAGATGATACACAAGGGAGCTTCTAGCAAACAACCAACGATCCAAACCAAAAAAAAAAAAAAAAAACTCTGAAAGAGTAAAGCTATTTTTCCCTGTTTATTTGTTGTAAAAATTCATTTGGTAGCAAAACCTGACCTAAACTGACATGAATTTAATTTTAAATCCCTTTTCAGCATGAATACTCATTCATTTGGCTTGCAGAAATATTAATAACTCAGTCATGGGATGGGAGGCATTGGGCAATGTGAACATTTCACATGCCCCTTGTTAAATGAAAGGTTGAGTGTACCCCCAAAGACACCTCAGAAGAAAGGCCTGGGAAGTTACTTCTGAAAAAACAGGGAGGTAGTTCTCTGGAGCACAGGCCTACTCCCATACCCATGGGGTCACCATGAGTTGGCCTGGACTAGATGGGAAGTGGGTAATTACGGAATGATGACTCAGCTGTTGCTGGGGATCCTTTAATAGACATTACCTTTCCCTGAAGCACTTTGGACATGTTACCAGCAAGAACTTGCCAATGCAAAAGGACATCATATTTGCTAGAAGGTCAGCAAAATACTGAGGAAGCTCAATTAGATATTGCGGCAGTTTCATAATCTGGGTTCAGTTTGAAAATAAGGAGTGTAGGAGTAGGGTCTAACCTGTCAATCAAGAGGCAGGCTTTTTCTGTTATCCATTTTGATATTCTGTCAGCCAGTTTCCTTAAGCAGCTTGGTTTCTGAGAAATTCAAACCACAGTTTCTACACCTGAGCTCAAAATATACATAAATCACATTCATTTTTGCCATTTCACACTGGAATGACCAAAGATTATAATCAAACAAAATAATCAAAACTTTAACTTCCCGTATTTTATCAATAAAACAACTCAGTTAATCATATGGGCATATCGGACCTCTGGCTAGCCAAAGAAGAAAAACTACCATGAGGCAGTGGATCCCTTCTCCATATTCACTGTTTTTCCATCTAGTGCTACACTCCCAAGATACCATAATGTGTTAGTCTGAGTAAACTAGAGAAACAAATTCATAGACACTCATATGTTTATATGAAAGGGCTTTCCATACAAGAGCAATTGGATATTGAGAAAACACCCCAGCCCAGTGCAGACCAAGTCCTTAGGTCAGCTATTAGCCCACATGTTCCATACCAATCTATAAGGTCCTCTTCAGACTCAAGCAACACACATGCAGACAGGCCTGTGGATGGGAAATCTTGTGGATCCAGTGGTGTTGTAAGCCCCTTAGCACTGGCAGGGGTCTCCAGGTGACTTCTCCTGCTCCAGAGAGCTGGCTCCATCAGCCTCTCTCCATGTGTCTTCTCCACAGGGATGTCTCACAGGGATTGAGCTTAGTGAGAGCATATATCTCCTGCTCCCAAGGAGAAAACCCAGGAGTTCCCAGAATCCTCAGGAGAAGGTCATTCCCAGACTGGCCTCATTGGTTTTTGTTTTAAGGAAAGGAGAAATGTATGTGGATAAAACCCCTGGTGAATACCCTCGGACCTAGACCAGAAATGTGAATAGCTTTGGTATCATGCAGAATGCATTGGAAAGTGGATTGTTGCAGATGAAGTTAGGGTGAAATTTAGCACCCTATCACTTGATCTTTCTATGATCCATTTATATTTATTCTGGGTTTTAATATTCTCTTTCTTTTTTAAGCTTTCATTTATTTTACTTTGTTATTGTTGGTTTTTGTTTTTAATGTCTTTTCTATAAGAAATCCAGGGTAGGTAAAGTAGCAATTACTGGTTCCTTGGGGAAGTTTGGGTGGAATTGGGTGACTAAGAATGCTGAGTACAAGATGGAAGGGAATGGTCTAAACCAATTGTGGTGATGAGTGCACAACACTTCTGGATGTGATTGAACTATTGAGTTGTATGATATGTGAATTATATGCTAATAGAACTTCTGCAAAAAAGGTTTGCAACAGCTGAAATCCTGTAGAGCAGTGGTTCCCAACCTTCCTAATGCCGCAATCCTTTAATACAATTCTTCATGTTGTGGTGACACCCACCCCCGCAAGCATAAAATTATTTTCATCTCTATTTCATAACTGTAATTTTGCTACTGTTGTGAAACCAGTGACCCCTGTTAAAAGGTCGTTCGACTCACAAGGGGGCTGAAACCCACAGGTTGAGACCGCTGCTGTTGAGCGTCCCAATGAGCCAGAATTAACAGAATGGCAGTGAGGTTTGTTGTTTGTTTTTTTTTGTATTATATGACACCTAGCTTAATTGGTAGAGATGAACTCATGGAGATGCACCTGGGGAGTGTAGGATGTCTAGAAAAAGATCTGGAGACTGGAAAGAAGAGCTACAGACAAATGAAAAGAAGGCAGGTATGAGAGTATCTCCTTAATTTGGTAATGCAAGATAAGGGTGCATTCTCATTATTTGTATTCAGGTGCACTGGAGAAATTTTGGAAGCAACTGCCTCTCTTTTTCCCCTCGCAGAGTACCTAGTTCTAATCAATAATGAAACAACCTTGTGAGTTAAATAAGATAATCAAATCTTTTGAATAAATGAAAAAAATGGAGACCTAAATAAGTTCTTCAAGGTCATCTGACTACAGAATACAAATATTTGGATAAACTCTTTGACCTCCAATCTTACACTTTTTTTCTTCCAATAATTTCTTCCACACATCTAGAGAGGTTGAGCAATTAGATAAAATCTATAGACTCAATGCTTACTTTTTTAAAAGATTCAAGGATACATATTTTGTTTTGCACACCAGGGGCCAATTTAAATAAATTTAAATAGCATGCTACACCAGGAAAGGGCAAAGAGAGGAATTGCACTCCAGAAGAATTCAACTGATATGCCATATGCTAGGGGTTTGTTTTTAACTTTTACTGGTTGCTTTATTCTTGTTATCAGTGTAGGGAGGCCTGTTCAACATTTGGATCTTCATACTTTGAAGATTATTCTGTTCTTGTTTGCTAGATTCTGAACCTCGATGTTTTCTCTTGCCAGTGATGTCTTCATCATATCCATGGTAACCAAATATGACCTCAGACAGGGATTAGGCAGCAAGGAAATGTGCATTAGCCACCACCACAGAAATCTGATCTCAGCCATGCAAGGCTAGTCTTAGGGAACTGAGGGTCAAGCCCAAACAGTGGTTATTCCAGTTTAGACTAAATGCTCTCTGGAGCATTTTATTATTATTTTATTATTTATTATTAAACTTTAGAGCAAACATGAATCACCTAGGGAATCTTGTTAAAATGCAGATTCTGATTGAGTAAGTCAGCTGTGTGGCCTGAAATGCTGCACTTCTAACAACCTCCCTGGTGAGGTCAACCAGCAATCACATTTTTAGCAGCAAAGGGTATGGACAGCTATCACGCCCAAGCAGCATATGCAAATGATCATATGTGTGGTCCTGAGAGGCATGCTGCTTTTTACAGAAGCCCTGGTGAGCATGCTAGCTCTAACATTAACTAGCTGCATAACTTTGAGCACACATCTTTACTGTTCCAGATCCTTACTTTCTCATCTGTAGCATTGGGGGTTTTATATAGATGATCTTTAAATCACTCTGTACTACAAAATGATTTGGTTATCTGTTGAAAACCTCTATATTAGAACTAAAGATGCATTCTGGGGAGAAATTTCTCTTTTATCATAAGGCAGGGGAGGGAGATAAATCTATTGTGATTCCTAACCCTTATTTAATTTCTTAACCCCAAATTTTTTATGTATTCTAAGGTCATGAATTTTCTTGAAGGTGCAGAACATCAACAGTAACTATGAAGAAGAGGCAGCATTGAGTAATTGACAGCTTTTGACAGCTCTCAGCATCCTCTGAGGACTTGCTGATAGCCACCAGTTTGTGCTCTTTGCTCATGACATTGTTTTTCTGATTACAGAAGAAAATTACTGGCTGCCTCATCACCAATATCTGTACGACCTTCTACTGAGACACACCTGCTTTCATGGAGAAGCTCACAGAATCACCACCAACTTTGCAAGCGGAACATTCATCCCTCTGTATAGAGAATCAGATTCCAGAGTCTCAGGTGCATACCCTGACTGAAGAACATACTGCTCTGAAGGGGCAAGACATCCCTGCTCAGGATATGACGATGATGCCTGTACCCAGGTTACTTGAACATCTCAATCAGTTTCATGTTGACCCTAACAACCTCTCGGGGCTTCTTGCTCAGGTGACTACCTACTTGACAGCTCACAAGCCCTCCAATCCTGCAGAGAATACCCAAATCAAGTACTTTATTGACTACATTTCTCAGCAGGTCAAGAAGTGTGGGGTCCTACCTGGGTCTGACCAAAGCATTCTACTGAAGCAATACGAAAGTTTTGTTTTTGAGTTCCAGCAGGCGTTTGGTGAACAGGAAAAGAACCCTCTAGTGAATCCTAAAAGTGACAAAGGGGATGACTCCTTTCAACAGCTTCTTGCTCAAAAGATGAACAGTAGTGGATCCATTCTGAGTGACCCTCCCGAAAAGGGACTCGCTGACCCCATCCAGGATGAAGGGAGCGATATAGAGATGATGGAAAATCTCCCCGACCTGATCACTCAGTGTATGCAATTGGAGAGGAAACGTAGCAACAGACCAGAGCTCCTCCAATCGGGGACCCATATTCCAAGCCTGGATTCCTCACTTCCCTCATATATCTACACTCGTACAGGTCCACCAGTCAAGAAAGAGCCTATCCATCCACGGGGAGGGCAGCTGCTCCTCACACCAGCCAAGAGAGCCCGCCAACAAGAAACCAAATTGTGCCTCTACTGTAGCCAGCCTAATCACTTTACAAAAGACTGCCTTGCCAAGCGTTCCCGAACCCCAGGAAAACCGAGTAAATCAACTCACCAGTAAGAGGAGACAAAGAAGATTCTTTTTCAAACTTCTAGCTCCCTCACCTCCAGCCTTAGTGATTTCTATTGTGCACTATCTTTTGGAATGCCCTGGTACCACTGTACAGAACCATCAATGAAATTGCTTCTGAGAACTTAAACAACTAGATCTTGTCTAAACCTGAGTATACAAAATGCTGAAAACCATTGCCAGCAATGTCCTACAAATGGGAGTGATCCCCCAAGAGTAGTGAAAGCAGACATGCAAACTCTGCCCAGTCTGAGCTAATGAAACAAGTCTCTAAATGTATTAGAAATCTTATCTTCACCCATGGGTGGAATTTGGGTTGAATTTATTGGCCCAAGTCTTATATCTTCTGTGCCTCGGGTTGCACACAATCCTTTTCCTCTACCCCTCATTGGTCTATAATATCCTAGTTCTCTGTCATTAATTTAGACCTTTTGGTTGCAGTTCTAATCCCTCTCCTATATTCTGTCAATATTTTATCCTAAGAGCAGGATACTGCTCCTTGCAATCAAGGCTTTGATGCAGTTCATTCCAGCTCGATTCCCTGCTGAGATTCTGCATTTTTACTCTAGACACATTGAATCAGAATTGATATTGTACCAGAAACCCAAGTGATTCTTATAGATTCCCAGGTGATTCTTATGTATAAAGAATCTTATTAAATTGTATATTCTAATTCTATATATTTGGGATGGGAATGCCAATTCTCAGCAGAGGATTGAACAAGAATGAACTGGAATGAATTCCCGCTTGTAGTCCTATCTGTTGCCTAAGGCTTATCTTCAACCTAAACCAGTCTTTCTCAAACCACAGGTCTGCCACCTTTCTGCCACAGCTAGGTGTTTTACTGCTATCTAGACTTTGCTCAACAAAGTGAACCTCTTGGGTATTTAAATAAATAGATAGATTGGACATGGCTTTGCTATGGCCCTTTTAACACTGCTTGGGACTATTGATCTACTTTCTGGAGATTTGTCCCTTTAAGCGGAGCATTCTTTGGTCAAGCTCTACTGATTCCAGATTATTCCTCTCTCTACCAACAACCTACTCGGAGTTTTGGTATGTCATGTGGCCAATCAGGGTGGCTAAGAAGAGTGACTTTCTACAGATATTTAGGCTGAAATGGACAGGTTTTCCTATCATAATTATTGTTTCTATAACACAAGTGGACTTCAATAACTTCGTGAGAAAATGGATTTAAACATACTGAATTTTTTCACAAACTTCTGAAGCACTCTCATATACCCTTGCTGCCTTTCATAAGGAAGCTGGCCAAGGAGAACTTATTGTAGTCACCATATAAGATCATTGCCCACTTTTGAGGCCTACCCTTTGGGGATACTCATTTAGCTGATGATCTTGAAAAATAATGAATAGTCAAAATATTTCTTGGCCATTACATCTGGAAAAATCCTGGGACACATACGTTAATAGGATCTGTGAACAAAATGCAAGAACTTGGGGGTTTGATTGCTCCTGCTGCGTTCTTGGCACACAAACTATGTGTATGAATTTTCGATGCTTCTGAACAAAATCAGTATGTTCTGGAAAGGAACAGATCCCTAAACGTTAAGGACATTCAGTGATAATCTGTGTTTGCTAATTATTGTCAGCCCTTGTTCATTGCTTCTTGGTGTTGATGTAAGCCCTGTCATTGGATATTCTCAAGGATAGTCAGTCATGACATAGTGCCCAGCAGCCATCAAGGCCTTTTAGTATGTGAAGTGCCATTGTACTTTGCCTTTGTTCTTGGAAAAATGAGCTAACACTAAAAATATTTTTGAAAGCTAGAACCTTATTTCCCTTGTCCTGTAGCTCTAAAAGAACTTTTCGCCCACCAGTGCCTCACTGACCACTGTGCTAACACTTATTTTCATTTTCAAAGTGTCTCCATAACCAACTTACTGGCAGACATCTATCTGACTACATATAGCCCCCAACAGAAGAGCAAAACAGATTTTGTGTCTTGGTAGCCTCTTTTGGTTACTTGGATTGTATGAGGTCCTCTGCCAAGTAGATCTATTTGAGGGTCTCAGAGATTCATCACCATTTCTCTCTCTATATTTTAGAACGTCTAACCTGTTTGCCCTCAGTCACCTTCCTTACCATTCCCTTGTAGTCCTTGAATGTTAATAGAAACAATCTGTTGACTTTATCACTGATCATGCTCTGTCCTAGGGCGACACTTTGTTATTGTGGGCCGTCACAAAGCTCTATCACCTTATTTCCTATTTAGATCCTCCCACTTTAGCAGCATTTACCTTTCTCCACCAAGAGATCTTCAAACAACATAGGCCCCTACTCAGAACTTCAGTTCAACTCCCTTTGTTGGACCTCTTGTGTTCATTGTGATACAACCCAACAGGTAAGCACGTGAAGAGGACGCTGGGGGTAATGCTTCATTGCCTTCTGGTTAGGAGCCATTTTGTGTACTGCTGCAAAACCCCTACATTACATCTATACTGAAATCATTACTTAGCACAAAGTGAATTAAGAAGGTGTATCTTCAAAACCCAGAGCCAAGAGAATTTCTCTGAGATAAACTAAGAAGCAGTCATAGAGAACAAAAGTGATGTCATCTACTCAAGGATGTGTTTTGCAACTGCAAAACCTTGGATAAGTCCCAAGTCCAATCAAGGGTTTAGTTTCAGGGAGAGAGGATTATTATCTAATTGATATCATTCAGCAAGGAAGAACCTGATCATTTTATGATGAGTCCAAAGGAGGAATTTTTAATAAGGAAATGGTTCCCATGGAGTCTACAATAGGGGTCACATTAAAAGCCATAAAGCAAAAACCAAGTCATTTTTAACTCACAGCAACTCTATAGGATGCAGTAGAACTGCCCTGGCGAGGTTTCTGAAACTAGAAATCTTCACAGGAGTAGAAAGGCTTGTCTTTATCCTGAGGAGTCGCTGATTTCCCACTGCTGACTTAGTGGTTAGCAGTCCAGTGCATAAACCAAAAATGTTGACCAGTAGCATTTGGAAGATCCGTCTTCTCAATAGGATGAAAGTGCTAGACTATCCCAATTCATGTCATTAGTCACCAAGATGATCACCGATCCCTTCTGCTCTGAAACCATGCTTGACAGGTAGTCTGATTATAACTGGTGTTCCATGTGAAACTTTGTTATGTGAAGAGAGTTTGCTAATCTGCTGAAATGAGTGTTGTTCTAGCCTATTTGTCAGTTAATTCTTGTTATAAATTTAATAAATTTCGTGTTTGGTTTATACATGAGTTTCTTGTGAATTTTTATAGTCAATCCTCCTGAAACTTATCATCTCTTAGCACAATGCAAAAGTGAGATTCTGACTGACTGTGTAAAATCAGGAAAACCGTATGAACCATGCATAATGAGTCCACTGAAGATTGGTCTTCCTGAGAGCCAACTGGCAGCCTTCCTGCTCTAAATTCCTCAATATCTGTGATTTTCATTTCCTGCACTTACCTCCAATCGCATCCAGATCCCTGGTACCTGTCATAAGCAATAGATTTTTACACTACCTAACTCAATCTGGGATTCAGAATATACTTCTGTGAATGAAGATATAACACATAGCTGTAGCTAAAAGCTTCTGTAAAGCACGTTTTAAAAAGGAAATGCTTGTGGTTGGCCTTGCTCCCACCACCTCCATTCAATCCAGTTTTCCCAGGAACTTGACAGCATGGAGTTATTGTCTTTCCTTCTATTAACAATGGCATGACAAATATATTTTTCTGGGATTTCAGAGATGTGTTACCCAGACAATAGTCATCTCTAAAGCAAACGAGAGTATCTAGCTTATAAAGAATTTATTCTACAATCTTAGCAAACCCAACACTTTATGCCCTTGGGAAGACACTGGAACCTGTTTCATATCTTAACAGGTCCTATATTGGGGTCTATATTTTACTGCTTTCCTATATAATGCTAGACCTCACTTGGTCAAGAGAATAGGAAAACCTTCAAATAAATGGAATGTTGTGGACCTTCTAAGTCAACCAGGGGCAAAAGGCACTGCTCATAATTTCCAAATAAAGTCCCAGAAGTGAGTTATACCATTTAGCAGAATCAATGGAATGGTCTCGGTTCACGTGTCTTGTTACCCAGTCCATTCTTTGCAGTCTCTACTACGTTCTTGCTGCCAGGTGCAGTAGAGTTGGCTCCGATTTCTAGTGACCTATGTACAACAGAATAGCACAGGGCCCAGGGCAGTGTTATCTTCAACAACCATTGTTGTACATGGGCTCATTCTTATATCCACTTAAGCAATCCGTCTCACTGAGGCTCTTCTTCATTTACATTGACTCTCTACTTTTCTGAACATGATATATATTTCCAGGGACTAGTTTCTCCTGATAGTATGCTCAAAGTCCATGAAACACAGTCTCACCATCTTAATTTATATTTACTTTAAGAAGCATTCTAAGTGTACTTCCTCCAAGATAGAATGTTTGCTTTCCTGAAAATCCACGATATATGCAATCTTTTTTCCATCTCCACTACTATACCTATTATCATTTTATGTGCTAAATCACAGGTATCATTCCTGTGATTGGTTTTTATTCTTGGGATCCCTTTTACTTCAATTATGCTTATAAAATTCTAGTGTCGATGCTACATGTTTCCTTTATCTAGTAACTCAAGTAATAAGCCAAGTGTGACTGTTTTATGCCAACCTACCCTGCTTCTATTACCCCAGTAGAAAGGAAAATGTAGAATTTCAGTATTCCTCTGTGCCTAAAATGTGCCTTTGTGAATACAAAAAGAAGGGAACTATTAGTTGGTGAATGTTTACTTTATGTCAGGGACTGTGATGAATGATTTACTTAGTTGATGGTAATGTCCATGTTACTTTAAAAATGGAATTTCCATTTCTGGAATTTAATGCTTTCCCAACATTTTGAGTTTCTACAAATCCAATTTAAAGGTGATAAAATGAAGGCTCAGCACAATTCATTGACTTGCCTCTAAGTTATACTGGAGTAAAATTCAGTACCTCTGAGGAAAGAGCTTCTTGACCAAAGAGGACTGAGGTTTGAACATAGCCATGCCCCTCCTGACTACCTCAAGTGGCCTAATGAGACCTTGCGTACTGGTCAACATAGTAAAGCCATTTTAACAACTCGGATCTACATAGCCACTAGTGGAACCCAGTGTTTTAGCAAACAGTTTATAAAGGCAATACAGATAAAAGCAGGGCCTTCCAGGATTTTGACATTTCACTTGTGTTTCTAATGAGTTGCAAAAAATTCCTTGACACATCTAGAAATATGTATCTATTGTGTCTGCAGTATATGATTGGCTCGGCTTTTGTTTGTTCAGTCAAAATTCCCCACAGGGTTTTTATCAAAAGGCTTCATTCTTCTGTAGCTCTTCATTTAAAGCAATTGAGTCTTTTTGAACAATAGTTCATTGATGTTTATAGTGGTTGTACAATGTCAAAGAGGCTACAAGGACGTCTGATGATTGTTATTTGCTGTCATCAGGGGAAATCAAAAGGAAAATAAGAGGGTGATTAATACAGAGAGTAGTTAGCCATTTCACTTTGAGAACTGACCCTGCTGTACCAATCAAAGGAATCTTATAGAGCAATTCTCTCACAGCAGGGAGCATTTGTGAGACAATAACCTTGTTCTCTTTCACATTAGCTATCAAGGTAAGCAACAGCTATACAACATCCTATTTATCACGGGTATCCATGATGATTCTATCATCCTTGAAACCTTTTTTAAAAATCTGTTTTCAGTCTGAACCACCACATGGGGCAATTGAAAACTTAGATTGCCTACTTTCCATTTAAATCACACTTCCATTGTTGCTTGTATTAACCTTACCTCTGTATAATTTAAATTCATTTCCCTCCCCATTCAGTTGTCCTGGGATCTAAAAGGAAGTCTGTGTTGACATTGATTGACTCATACATGGTTTAAAATGTTGCCAATAATAACAATCACAGAGCACTTAGTATGTGCCAAGGGCGAGGCTGAGCAATATGTGTATAGTGCTCACAAAAGCCCTATAGGAAGGCACTGTTGGAATTTATATTTTACAGGTGGAGAGAAAAAAGTAAACACATAAAATTTAAATATTTTGCATAAGGGCACTAGCTAATAAGTAACAAAGCCAGGAATCTTATGCAGGTCTATCTGACAGGAGACGATGCTTTTTTCTTTGTTTAAATAAATAAAATTTAATTTGTTTTTGTTGTTGTTGTTGTTGAGAATATACAAAACAGAACATGCAGCAATAGAACAGCTTCTATATGTAAAATTCTGCAGCATTGCTTAAATTCGTTGAGTTTCTTCACCCTTCTCTGAGTATTTCTTCCCTCACTATAATAAACTCACTGTTCCATAAGTTTATTATTCAATCTTTCTACTCACTGTTGTCAATTTGATCCCACAAATGAGTATCAAAATTACTGATAATTACTGATAATAGACCGTCATTGGGAGAACACTTTTGTATAAAGTGGACCGGGGACATACATAGCCTGCAGACATATAAATGAATTATTAGTTCTGTTCCTGCTGTTAGGTATGGTTGAGTTGGTTCTAACTCAGAGCCACCCTCTACACAGCAGAATGAGGCAGCATGGCCATCGGGTGCCCTCCTCACAATCGCTCTCAGACTGGAGCCTATTGGTTAAGTCACTGTCACTAGTAAGAAAGCACCTTTTGACAGAGATTCTCTCCAGTTCTTCTCGACTGGGTTGCATGCGATAGACAACTGGGCCTTGAAGCTTCCTCATTTAGAGGTGCATAGCATCCATCATCGGAAACACCAGGAGGATCACGTTTGGAAACCCCAGGAAGTGAACCTGACTTTACCTTAAACACACCTGTAGCAGATTACAGGGATGGAAATATTCCCTTGGACTTAAGACTGAAAGGCCATAATTTGAGAAGAGGCAGAAGACTGCTTTTCCAAGATTGTGCATTATGAATTCATTGAACATTGGTACAAATATCTAGCTTTGTTAAAATTTAACATCTTCTCATTTAACTTCCTTTGTGACCCATTTAAAATGTGTTCTAGTATTTAATATTTTCTGATTTCTTTTTGATTGAGATTTGTATGTTTTGTTATGTTATTGTTATTGTTGTTTTTTAAATACATTTTACTCTGTATGAAGTCCAGGAGAAGTAAATCTATGGAGACAGTAACTGGATTCATGGTTGCTGAATGTATGACCAGGGAGATTGGTGGAAAATGGAGAACTAATAGCAATGAGCACAAGAATTTTAAAAAAATGTTTTAAAATTGATTGTGGTGATGATTGCACAGCTCTTTCAATAAGTGTAAGCATTGAATCATGCCAATAAAATATTAAAAATTGTGCTCACTTTGGTAGCCCATATACTAAAATGAGAACAAGACTGAGAAGATTAGAAAGGCCCCTGCACAAGAATGACATATAAATCCGTGAAGTGTTCCATAATTTTGGAGTGGGGGTAGTGATACTAGGAGAGTATAGGAAAGCTGGAGAGAGAAGGGAAGAGGGACCTGATCCCACTGATGGACACTTCACCACCACCACCCTCAAGGAAATGACCAACAGAAACCCAGGGGAAAGAGAGACAGCAATCGGTATAAGATTGAAATATAATTTATCATTTATCAAGGGATGAGTCGCCAGGGTGGTGGTGGGGAGTGGTGGAAAAAGAGCGAATCCCAAGGGTTCAATAGAAAATACGGTAAATGAGGGTTCACGTTCAGGTTAGGGAAAGAGAAAAAAAATAAAAATAGAAAGTACGGTAAATGTCTAGGAAATAATGATGGTAAATATGTACAAGTATGCTTCATAAAATTGATATATGGGTAGTTCAAAAAACTATCAGAGTGTCCAATAAAGTAATCTTTTAATTAAAAAATTATTGCAGGTTAAAAAACTTCAGTGATTGCAGACACGTTCTTTCCGTAGTAATATATGTACCTGTCTTAGTCTCACTGTTGTTTTTGTCATATACCCTCTCGTCACTTTCATAGAGACCTTATGTACAAGAGAATGAAGCACTGTCTCATCTAGTGATAGTCTCAGAAATATTCTTACGGCCGAACCCATTAGTGCAGCCACTGTGTTAACTCATCTTGTCGAGGGTTTGCCTTGTTCTCGCTGCCCTTGTATGTTATAAGCATAATGCCCTTACTCAAGGACTGATAGCTCCTGATAACTTGTCCAAAGAATGCGAGAGAAAGTCTTACCATCCTTGTTTCTACGGGGCATTTTTGTTGCACTCTTTGTAGCCAGATTAGCAGTCCATGGAACTCATAGTATTCTCCATCAACACTGTAATTCAAATATATTGATTTGGCTTTGGTCTGCCTTATTTTCATGTGCATATGAGGCCACTGAAAATAACAATGGTGGGCTGAGCCCCAGTGGTGTAGTGGTTGAGTGCGGGGACTGTGACCCACTGTCTTGGCAGTTCAAATCCAGCAGCAGCTCTCCAGGAACAAGGCTAGGCCTCCCACTCCCACCAGAGGGCAGTGATGCCCCTCCCCAAAAAGAAAATAACAATGGCTTGTACTGATTACTAAGTACAGGCTCAGCTTAGTCCCTCAAGGGGCATTCACGCTCTTCAACCCTTACCACAGTTTGTGCAGTATATTTATCCAATTCCATGCATCATTTGAAGTCTTGACTGCTGCCATCACAGACATTAATTAGGTGCAAAATGCAGCAATTGACAACTTTATTCTTTTCTCCACTTATCATGATGCTACCTATGGACTGATCCATCTAGTAGCTTCCGACACAAAGAGACGAAATGCAACAGAAGACAGCACCCCTGCGTCCTGGGCCACCCTCATGATTGTTCTTCGGCTGGAGCCCATTTTGGCAGACACCATGTCCATTCATCTCTTTGAAGGCCTTGCTCTTTTTCCCTACCACTTCACTCCACTGAGCGTGATGTCCTTCTCCAGAGACTGGTCTCTCCCTCCTGATCATATGGCCAAAGTACGTGAGATGAAGTCTTACAATCCTTGGTTCTAATGCGCATTATGGATCTCAGTAGCGTGCCTCCCAAAAAGCTAATAAAAAATGCGTCCAAGAGGATCTGCTACACCAGTTCACTTCAAGGCAGAGGGATTCACTCAAAAGGTTATGACTCTTCTATAGGACTTCAAAGAAGTGACATAGACTGATTTTCTGGAAGTTGATCTTAGGTAGATTATTCTTCGAAGAGCAATAGCACCTCAAAGAAGCAATTCGTCTAACGGTTCAAAGGCCCACACATCCCACTGGCTTCATTACCCAATGAGAAGAGAAACAAGAGGGTGCCTGGATACCACTCTTGACAGTTCTGATCAGGATCCTGATATAAGTTCTTAGATATAGAAGAGGGTGGGAGATCTAAAATAGAATGCAAAATCATAAAAAAATATATATGTGAATAAAAATCAGCCTTCCTGGTCTGATAGATATTATAGGACTCTCTCTAAGACTATAGTTTTTTGACACGCTTCAAGCTTGGAAGTAGACCACTTCAAGGGGTCAACTTTGAGCTGAACAATAGATAAACCAATGAAGTGTATAGTAGCATTCAGGAGGCCCATACTCCACAGGACAAGACCAAACGGGCAGTAGAGGCCCTAAAGCATATGTGAGATGGCTGCGGGACACAGGAAAGAAGCATGAGTGGAAACGAGGGATTTAGGAAGGAAGTTAAACAACTACTGGTGAAGGGATTGTAAGCTATGTCATGAAACAAAATGAAAATGAGTATAAATAGTTTAATTAAAAACTCTTTTGCTCTGTAGGTTTTTACGCCAATGATAACAGAAACTTTAAAAATAAGAGCAATCATGCTCAGGGCAGATACATATTACTTGTTATGTGTCATCAAGTTGGTTCTGACTCAGAAAGAACCTATGCACAACAGAATTAAACACTCCCAGGGACTGTGCCAGCAACACAATTGTTCCTACGTTTGAACCCATTTTTGCAGCCATTGTGGAGATCCATCTTGTGGAAGGCCTTCCTCTATTTCACTGCCCCCCCAATTTGCAAAGCATGATGTTCTTGCCTAGGAAGTGGTCATTCCTGCTGCCATGTCCAAAGTCTTTTAAGAGTGAAACTTATTTCCGTCTGTTTTAAGAGGACTTTGGGGATTTTTTAAATGTAAGGTTTAAAAATGATGTCTAGGCGAAAATTTCTAAAGTTTATCCAGCCTCTGTGGCTATAGAAAATCTGATACCCATGCCATTTTGAGATTTTATTCCACATTCTTCTTTTCCCAGTATTTTATTCCACGATTTCTGATCATAATATCTAATAATGGTCACAGAACTCCTACCAGTTATTCTCATTTTATAACAAAGTAAGCCATTGCTTATGGAGAAAATTAGCCACACATCCCATTTCAACCTCCTATTCAAGAATCTGTTACTTCGGGTGACTAGAGGTTAACTATTATGCCTTGGATAGTTTCTTGTAAACTTTTAATATCCCAGGCACCATGCAGTGAACAGGGAGGTAGAACAAAAGCAGTAAACACATTATTCAGCCAATTAATGGAGATGGTCCTTGAAACTATGACCCCATACTTCCCAACCCGTGAAATGCTTGTTTGTACATAAGCAGCAACCCCAGAGAGTCACGCTCTATTTCGTTGTTATAAATATTATGCATTTTTGCTACTTTAACTTTTATATAAGCATAATCATTAGTATAATATATTATGTTAATCAGCCACCCTACCCTTTATCAAGATACTTTTTTCATCTCCTGAAACTGAAACCCAGTGCTCCATAGTCCCCAATCCTCACTTTCCCTTTCTGCCTTGCCCCTTGTAGCCATAAGCAAAACATCTGTGCTTTAGGGAACCACTACTATTTGCCCTTTTTATATAGATGAGGTTATACAACATTTGACCTTTTGTGGTTGATATTTTTCACTCAGCATAACATTTTCAAGCTCCATCTATATTGTAGCATGCATGAATACTCCATCAGTTTTAATTCGCTGAGTAGTGTTTCATTCTATGTTATGTCCATACCACATTTTGTTTACCTATTGACCAGTGTCTCAGTTCTTCCCACCTTTGGCCTATTCTGATTCGTGTTCCAATGGGCATAGGTGTGCAAATATCTGAGTCTATGCTTTCAATTTGTGTGTGTGTGATTATACCTAGGAATGATGTTTCCATTGCTTTCCGTTTCTGAGAAACCCCCATGTTGTGTTTGACAAGAACTGTATCATTTTCTATTCCCAGAAGCAATTTCCTCACCAGCATCAGCTATTTTCCTTTGAAAAAATTGGCCATCCTCCCATCCACTGGCCTTGAGCTGACTCCAACTCCTAGTACTTCCAAGACTGTGAAACTTTATGGGCTCAGACAACCTCACCTTTGTCCTGAGAAGTGCCTGGTGGATTTGAGCCTGAACTTTCGGTTAGCAGTCCAACACTTAACCCACATTGCCACCAGGGTTTCTGTTACAGACCTCCTCAGTTAGGACCTTCCATACATTAAGACCCCTGGTATCCCTACAGGACAGGCTAGAACTGTCCTTATGGATTTCTGAAGCTGTGAATCTTTATAAGAGCCAATTGCCGGGTAGGCTTTTGAATTCAAAATGTGAACCTTAAGGTTAGTGGTCCAAGATGTAATTTACTCTGCTATCAAGAATGCTTTTTAGCCATCTTAGTGAGAGTGGAATCACATCGCGTTGTGGTATTGATTTTCATCTCTTCAATAGCTAAAGAAATTGAGTATCTTTTCATATGTCTGGTGACCATTTGCATGTTCTATTTAGTGAAATATCAATTTAAGACCTTTGCTCATTTTTATTAGGGTATTTGCCTTTTTTTGTTATGATATCACTGTTGGATATATGGCTTCCAAAGATATTATCTCAGTTGGCAACTTGTATTTAATTTTTCCCTTAAGCCAAAGACCAATTTTATTTACACGCATCCCAAAGCTCATGTCCTGGGGCAAGGAGACAGGTGTGTGGGGAGGCGATGCTGAAGATTGGAGCAGACAATGACAGTGGTGCATAAGAGCAGAGCAGGATCAGAACAATTGTTTACATTCAGCAGCAGAATAAAGGGGTTTTTCAAAGATAAACATAATAGATTCAGAGAAGAGAAATTGCCTGTTTCTAATATATCAAAGACAATGATTATTGTCTAATTGACCTACCTCAAAACAAATGGGACCCTACTCCTACAGTGAAAAGATGGTTAAGGATAAATCACACACAGCCGATGATGCTGGAATTAAAGTGAAGAATGTTACAAGTGAGGATGCCTATCAAGTAGCAATATTGAAATACATTAAGTAACAGTTTTATTGTTTCAGGTATTTGATATATTTTCATTAGAATTTAAAACTCTAATACCATAAAATGTTTGGAAGTGTCTGTTTATGGGAATAAATATTTTTAATTTTATGACGTCACAATTATTTGAGTTTTTTAAAATTTTGCTATTTGTCCTTTTGTTATTAAATTAGACAACCCATCATCAAAAGTAAACCCTGAGAGCATTACTCCTCTGTTTTCTTCAAAGAATTCTATGGCTTCAAATTTCACACTTAGGCCTTTAAATGCATTATGAATTCATTTTCATTTAAAGTATGAGGCATATATCCGGTCTCATTTCTCTGCATGTATAAATCCAATATTCTCAGCACTGCTTATTGAAATCACTCTTTTTGTGACCATCAAAAGGACTTAACCATCAAAAATCAGTTGATCATACATGTGTAGGTCATAGATATACCTGTACCAGGATATGTTCATGACTGTATTTAATAAGCGATGTTTCAAAATCCAAAAGTATGTGTCCTTTGTTGTGCTCCTTCAACATTGCTTTAAGTATGTGGGGCCTCTTGACATTCCATATAAAGTTGAGGATTCATTTTCCCATTGATATAAAGAAGACTGGTTGGAAATGTGATCAGAATGATGCTGATTGAATAGATTGCTTTGGCTAAAATGACAGCATAACAATATAAAGTCTTCCAATCCCTATAACATGAAACATTTTTCCAAATCTTTGTTTTCTTTACTCTCTTTCAAGTGTGTTTCATCATTTTCATTCTCTAAGTTTTTCACATCGCTAGATACATTTACTCTTAGGTATTTGATTCTCTTAGATGCAATATAAATTGAGACCATGTGCCTTTTATTTTTGTTTTTGCAATAATTTGTCAGTTCAACATGTTAGGTTTTTTGTTCTATCTTTGTTTATTATATACTTTTATTGGGGGCTCTTACATCTCTTACCAAAATCCATACATTCATCCAGTGTGTCAAGGACATATTCACATATGCTGCCATCACCATTTTCAAAGTGTTATCTTCCCACTTATACCCATTTCTAATCCCTCCTTCCCCCATCTGTCCTCCCTCATGAACATATGAAAAGCTATCAATTATTTTCATATCTTACATTGTCCTCCATTGCCCCTCACCCATTTTTCTTTTGTTCTTCCCTCTGAGAGGGGGTTAAGGGTTGATCCTTGTAATTGATTCCCCCTTTCTCTTCCCACCCTCCCCTAGTCCTACTGGTATCTCTCCTTTTCATTGTTGGCCCTGGGGGGTTTATCTATCCTGGTTTCCCTGTTTTATGCGTATAATTTAGTGGCATCAGTTGCATGATTCATGTGATGCAGCTATCATTCCATCATTGTTGCCAATTTTCATATCTGGATACACAGAAACTTGCTGTTTTTTCAACAATGGGAAAGGTTATGTTCTCTTGAGTACTAGACTTCATGTCCTTCTCAGTTTTGTGTCCCAAAATGGTGGGTTCTCATGAGACCATGTGTCTAGGTCCAAAATGACTCCAGGCAATTCTCCAGCAATACTCTATCTTTAGTGACAGAAAATTATTAAATATGTACTCAGAATTCAAGTATTGGAAACACAGTACATTGAACAAATAAGACAACACTTTCCATTTTATGTATAATGGCTTTTTGAGATATTCATTAATTTCTTGCCTTCTATCAACAGTAGTACTCATCGGTTGTTGTACTGTGGTGGCTGTGTTACTGGGATGCAGCATGTTATGACCTCAGCATTTCACATTTAAGCCGGATGGTGCCCAGCTTTCCCTGGCACTTCCAGACAGCATCTTTAGGCCTATTACATGAAAGGTTATCAAACAGAAGGGGAACATTGTCAAACTTTACCAGTAATATCACAAATAAGTGAAATTTTTCTGAAGACAATTTAAAAGCAGTTGTAATAGTGCATCAAGGAAAAGTTGTCAGAAATTAAGTCAGATTCAGAAGAGAATGTGAACTAAGGTACATCATTGCAATGGATCTTGGATGGAAGCAAAGACTATCAGAAAGATGTTGAGGAACTGGCTCGAAAGCCATGATAGACTTCCTCCAGCTGTAGCAGAGAGAGGGAGCTTCCAACTCCTCACCCATACAAG
This sequence comes from Nesogale talazaci, assembly GCA_004026705.1. Lineage (NCBI taxonomy): Eukaryota > Metazoa > Chordata > Mammalia > Afrosoricida > Tenrecidae > Nesogale > Nesogale talazaci. The sequence goes on along the minus strand of PVJH01003824.1, from coordinate 37,537 downwards.
GTTGATTTCTATGAGAGAGAAATAATAAATGCCTCCACTCTCCAACTTTCCTTATCCTATTCTGACATCAACTGGCACTCTACTTCTGTGTGGGGTTCTATCATCTATTGCAGTAGCCACACAGAATTCAGAGAAAATAGTCACAATTATGATGGGGTGGTGTTAGTCCAGGTAGACTAGAGGAACAAATTTCCTAGGCACACATATAGATATAAGGAAAAGGTTTATATACAACATGAATGGAACACTGAGAAAGCATCCTAACCCAGTCCAGTTCAAAGTCATAAGTCCGGTATTAGCCCATATGCCCGATACCAGTCTATAATGTCTCCTTCCGACTCACGAAGTCACAGGTCAGTGGGTGCAGAATCCCAGTGCTGCCAGGGGTCTCCCCATGGTTCTCCACTTCTGGGGCTCAGGGTTCATAAACAGCATCCAGTGGTGGCAGAAGCAACTCATCACTGGCAGGAGTCTCCATGTGGCCTCTCCACCTTCAGAGGTCTGGCTCCATCAGGGCCAAGCCGTGTGACATCTCTAGCTCCTCAGATGCTGCCATCTTGCCTTGCCTGTGATTAATCATCTCTGAGACTAACTCTCAACTACTGGGGAAGATAGCATCTCATCTTCACGAGAGAAAAATCATGAGATTTCCCAGATGTATCAGGAGAAAGCCATGCCCACATAGAGACCTCATTGGCTACTCAATGGCTATCTCCAGATTAACAGACTAGACTCCACTACTAAATCTCAATTGTGAAATTAACATAAGCACGTGACTGCCACAGGGGGTTACTAGGGACATTAAGAGGGCATGAGACAAGATAATAAAGATTAGAGATACAGTACTTTTATCCATACTACCTCTTCTCAGCCATGTTGACAAGCACATCTCTCCAGTCTGCAACCTCTCAACTGGGCTTGGATGCTCAATCCCTTGGACTCTGCCCTGCAGAAATGAGAGTAACTATGCTGCTTTCATAATGATAATTATACAAAGAGTACCCCACTCTGCCAGCCAAACTTTTAATTAAAGTCATTCATCTGTGGGCCAGAAATCCCGCCACTCTGTCTCATGGTTTCAGTGCTAAAGCTTCTGCTGCCAACACTACTTCACACAGACATCTCACATTTACTCCGCTGGTGTCTCTTCTTTCATGAACGTTGGTGAGATTCCCTCTTTCTGTTTCTCAGATACTTTATATGCAGAAGAATGAAAAAAATCAATCCCCTAGAATTAGAGTCCACGATATCTTATTTATGTGTTCCCACATATTTACTGGATGGGCCTTACAAAGACTATGAATAGAACATACGAAGTAATTTTGCATCACCTCAGATGCTTGCCAATGTTTTATTAACCATACAAAGACATCCAACTGTATGGATTATAACAAATTACGGATAACATTTAGAAGAATTGAAATTTCACAACACTTAATTGTGTACATGCAAAACCTGGACATAAATTAGGTGGCAATTTTTTGAATAAAACTAGGATATGCTGTATGGTTTAAAATCATAAAAGGTGTATGTCAGGGTTGTACTTTTCACCATAATTATTCAGTCTATATTCTGAGCAAATAATCCAAGAAGCCTAATTACATGAAAAACAAATGGCAGGAAGATTGGAGAAAGAATCATTAACCACTTGCAATATGCAGGTGACACAGCCTTGCTTGCTGAAATTGTAGAGGACTTGAAGCACTTACTGATGAAGGTAAAGCTACAACATTGAGTATGAATTACACTTTAACATAATGAAAACAAAATCTTCACAAGTGGATGAATGAGATACACCATGAGAGAAAAAAGACTGATCTTCTGAAGGATTGCATTTTACTTGGATCCATAATCAACACTCATGAAAATAGCAGTGAAGATATGACACATTGCACTATAAAAAATCTGTTGCGGAGAGCAGTGATGTCCCCCCCAAAAAAAAAAATCTGTTGCAAAAGATTTATTTTAAATTCATTCTAAAAGTAGTTGTGGCAACTAATTCAAATATTAAACAATTTTATTGTTCAATCATGTTATCACCGGTGCAATCAACTTCAGGATATTTTATTCTTGTAACCATTGCTATTAGCTTTTTAAGTGTTTTTTTATTTTAAATAAAGCACTTTGGGGACATTTTGTCAGTCAGTATGGGATATCTGAAAATGAATTGAAAGACCAAAGAAGAGTTGATACCTTTGAATTAGAGTATCAGTGAAGAATATTGTGCATGCTATGGATAACCAAAATGACTGAAAACTCTATTTTGGAAGAAGTACAGCAGAATGCTCCTTAGAAGGGAGGCTAGTAAAACTTTGTCTCCTGCCCTTGGAAGGTATTATGAGGTTGGACAAGTCCTCGAAGGGGGACATAGTGTCTGGTAAAGTAGAGGATCCATGAGAAATAGGAAGGCCTTCAAGGATATGGATTGAAACAATGGCTGCAGCAATAAGCTCAAACACAGCCAACAGGAGAATGGCTCAAGATCAGGCAGTGCTAGTTCTGTGGGACATGGAGCCCTTATGAGTCAGAGCCAGTTGATGGCACCTTATGACAATGATAACAGAGAGAACAATTATTGTGATTCATACCCTCAAGGCTGCTGTTCTTTCTTGAATTGAAATGGATGGCCTAAAGTCCATTGCCTTAAAATTTCAGTTTGAGTTTCTTTTAAAACTAGTTATCCTTAAATCTACACTGATGCTCTCTAATTTTGTTTCAACTGCCAAACACAATTTAGAAATCAAGAGAATAAAAGTCTTTTGTGTTCACCCATACCCTCTTGCATTGTTCGTCCTACTGAATATTACAAGGCTTCTCGTTTTCTCATTTCCTTCCTTCTTCAAGAGCTTCCTTTAGCAAAAATTCTACTATTTTTCCTTAAGGAGAGAATGCTGTCACCTCCCCTAATCCCTGATGGATATTTTCACTTTAAGTGGCACTCACAGTTGCTTTTTTTTTTCCTTTCAGAATTTTACTTTTCCAGTTTCCTTAGTTTCTGAAGAGAAATTAATTGATGTTTGAATTGCTTTTATCTCTTGCAGGCAAGGTATTATTTCTCTCTAGTTGCATTCAATAATTTTTCTAGCTCTCAGAAGTTTTATTGTTTGGTTGGTGTGGGCTTATTCTGTTAGGACATTGCTCCGTTTCTTGAATCTGTAAGTTTATGTTATCACTAAATATGCAAAAGTTTCAGTTTGGGGCTATTATTTGTTTTCTTTCTTGAGCTTCTTATTTTCCAGGGCCTTGATGACAAGAATATTTTTGTAATATTTTTTGTAATATATATTGTAATATATATGTGTATATGTATATATAATATATATGTGATATATATGTATGTAATGTAATGTAATGCAATGTATGTAATATGTATGTGTGTAATATAATATATGTAATATACATATATAATATATGTGATATATATATTTGTAATATATTTTGTAATAGTTCCCTGGGCCTTTGAGCTTCTGTTCCTTTATTTTTAAATTTATTATATCACTACTGCTGAGGTTGAGTAGCTATTGTCATTGTTACTTCTAACTCATTTTTTAAAATTCATTTTATTGGGGGCTCATACAACTCTTTTCACAACCTATACACCCATTCTTGTATGCAAAACACATTTGCACGTTTGTTGTCATCATCATTTAAAAAACATTTTCTTTCTACTTAAGCCCTTGATATTAGCTCCTCCCTTTTCCCCCTCCCTATCTGCTGCCCCCTCCCTCATCAACCCTTGATACTTCAAAAATTATTATGATTTTGTCATGTCAAACACTGTCCGATATCTCCCTTCACCCAGTTCCAGTTTTCTGTACCCTAGGGAGAAGGTTATATGTAGATCCTTGTAATCGGCTCCTCCTTTCAACTACCCTTGTATCGCCATTCTCCCCACTGGTACTTCAAACTCATTGATGTTTTTCTCTTTCTTCTCTATTCTGTTGTTCACTTAGTTCCTTGATTTTTATTACTGCCATATATACTCGCATATAAGCCAAGTTTTGCAGGACATTTTTAATGCCATTTCTATGTAAACCTAGGTGTCTTGGCTGGTTTGGGGGTTGGCTTATACTTGAGTATATAGATAAGTGTTTTGTCTATGCAGAGGTCAGTGTATAGAAAACAATTAACCTGTGTGAAAAGAAATTCCTGAAAATCTATTGAGGTAACTGTTAAGGCCTGATAAAAGCAAATGCTTGTACTCCTCCATTTCCAAGATTCTGGTTCAATCAGGGTCTCCAAATGGCTTGTCAATAGGAATGTCTCACGGGGAGACCAAACAGACAGAATGTGTGCATCCCACTTCCTGGGAGGAGGGTGGATAGGAGTTCCCAGAATCCTCAGGAGAAGGCCATGCTCACGCAGCAGTCTCAATGACCTTGACCTGATTGTAAAGCTACACTCCACCCCTTTGCAAGTTGACACATTATGTAGCTATCACATGAAGCTCTAAGTCTTTAAGGAAGCATATAGGCTTACCTTTGAGCAACTGGTAGATGTGAACTGCTCACCTTGTGATCAGTGGTCCAAAGCTTAACCAATAGTGCCACCAAGGCTCTCTAGGCTTCTGAATATGGATTTCAGTTAGCACGACCCTGTTTGGGTGATGGAAGGTAACTGATTATTACTCCCCACCAAGTGGGAGTAATAGGGGATCCATTGCCATTTGGAACTGGTGAAAATCCAGCCTTTTCTAGCACTATGCTAACTAGAGGAGGAGGACTATCTCTTTATTTCTGGGTGATAGTGAAATCCAGGATCCCAACATATCTACTAATACCATGAGAGGCTTGCTACACTCTGTGATACTTCCCTAGTGTATAAGAGGGGGATAGGAAGACTAGAAGTCTAAGCACCCCAGTTGACCACTGCTGACATGGGTGGAGATATGGGCCACAGTTTTTGATGGGATGCCAGAAGATATTTAGATGAAATAGAGACAAAACATTTTCTGTACACATTTTCTGCCTTTCCAGGTTCCTCCTTTCTGGTCTTTGGCTAGAGGGAGCAAGATTTTGCTAGAAATTTCCTTTTTTTATCTTTTAAATATCATTGTTCTGTCCAGGTTAGATTTCTGTGTGGCGACCTTCTGGAATACCCACTCTGGGATATAGGAGGTAACCAGCAGCAGCAACAAAACAAGTACTGAACTATGATGTTATTTCATAAGTCTTAAGGATTCATATTTACCTGCCTTCTTTTTTCATTTCAAAGTCTGTATTTTTAAGTATACACACATATATAGAGATAAAGATGTGTTCTACAGTGTTGCTAGCTATACTTAATGAGAATAATAAGGAGAAGTGCATTTGATTCATCTTTACCCAGAAATGATGTCCCTTACCATGATGAGTTTATGCGACCAGTCACTGGACTGATGCTCTGTATTCTGTTGGGGAGCAGAGAAAGCAATCTCTCATTCCCAAAGATTTTATACTCAACCTATGATGAAGAGTTGATTCCCACAAGAGTTTGCCAGTCTCAGTACAAGGACATGCTTAGTACTTGGATCCAGGAGGAGTAACAGCCACATTATCTTACACTGGTCTCTTTAGAGAAATCAATCCAGTGGAAATATATATATATATATATATATGAAATATAATATATATGTTACATATATAATCAAGAAAATGGCTCACCATTTAAGAAGCAGGCAATTTCAAGTCCATAGACCAGATATAAGCCTGGAAGCTTTGACTCATTTAACTTCAGGGACTTATGAAGCCAACATCAAAGGAAGATGACAAGTTTGTTGGCAGGTCATTAACAGCTCCAAGCTCTGATGGGCAATATCGTAAGATATTGGCCTAAGTCCAAAGAACAGGAGATTGATGAGTCAAATGAAGGATCCATACCCAACAAAACCAAGCAAACTTCTCCACTGAGTTCACTTACGCTATGTTAGAAGCAGGGCACTCCTCCATGGAAGCATCCTTCAATTGATTGTATCAAAGCTGTGATCAGAGGAAGGGTGTTGCTTCCCACTCTAATCTTGTGACTTATAGGAAGCTCAAAGCAGATTTTGCTATGGAGGCTATTGCATTGTGTTGGATCATATCATAGGAAATTACTGGGTCTTAATTACCAAACAACTGAGAGTTCTGGTCCAGTCAAATTGACATAACAGCTGACTACAACACACCCACCCTGTCACCAGCTGAATGAGCTGTAGTGCTGTCCTTCTCCAAGAAGGTTACCAGGTGCCACTGAACTGACAGAGATTTGGACTCTGCCGCCATTAGTGGTCTCTCACTTGCTGAGATGTTGGTTTCAGTTATTCTCTCTAGGGTTGTGTTAAATAAATCAATGGAAGTAGCCAAGCCCACACATGCTGATCTGGGAGCCTCTGCCCTGTGGCATTTTAGCAATACAAACAAGTACATTTTTGAAACACAGTGTATTATTTCCAGGTTAACAGCTAACGGAGCAATGTATCAGAGCCCAATTCAGTGTTAAAGCAGGAAAAATAAGGATTGCCAACTCTCAAATGCCTGTTTGCTGTTTCTTCTTGTCAAAGGCTGTGCATCATGGCCTTCTACATGTCCTGCAGATTTGAAATTTAAACCTGTTGTACAATATAGACTTGTTGAGATGAACGTTTTAGAAATATCACTGCACTGGAAGTTCCCTTCTCTATGATGTATTTGCCACAAGGTGGGAATTTTAATAAATTTCCTATTCATTTGTCGAATGTGGGCAAATTAATTTTTGACTGCCCTTAGGCTGGTAAAATTGCCACATGTCAGTGCCTATTTTTGATATATGGTCTTGATTAAAATTCAAATGCCTTGGGATGCAAGCAAGAGGGAGTGTGAGGGGAGGTGGAGTTTGACATATGTATTTCAGCTATTGAACAGTTGGAGAAGAGTTACAGTACAATTCAAGCAACCCATGCATATTAAGAATCCACTGTTTGTCTGGTATGGTCATCCTGCAGAAAAAGCTGATATGGTCTTTGCTTTTGAGGGACTTAAAGCATGGCAGGAGAAATAAACCCACTGGTGATAATGATACTGAAAGCAAAAAAGAATAATGCAATTCACAGTCACCAAGTCAAATCTGACTCACAGCAATATTGTAGAACAGAGGAAAGTGGCGTGCTCTGGGTTTATGAGGCTATACATCTTTAAGGCATCTTTCTTTTGGGGAGGGGGCCATCACTGCCCTCTGGTGGGAGTAGGAGGCCCAGCCTTGCTCCTGGAAAGCTGTTGCTGGATTTGAACGGCCAACCCAGTGGGCTGCAGTCCCGCACACAACCACTACACCACCAGGGCTGAGCCCAAAAGCCCCATCTTTCAACTGCTGACCAGCACCATAGCCCACAGCTCACCAGTGCTCCGTACCCACCTTAGTATGGTGCTGTGCTGAGTATTCTGCATGTGTCATCTCATTATTCCCTATAATGAAACTGAAGTACAAACGATGGCGTCCTTTCAGTAGGTGCAGAAACACAAAGTCAAAGTCATGTAGTAGGAAGTTACATTTGCACAGCAGAGATTCACACTTTGATTTGCCTAGATCTAAAGCAAGCGTCCTCAAACTTTTTAAACAGGGGGACAGTTCACTGTCCCTCAGACCGTTGGAGGTCCGTACTATAGTTAAAAAAGAAAAAACCAACTATGAGCAAATTCACTTACTTAGCAAAGACAGCAGCAGTGGCAAAAGCACCTGACGGGCCGGATAAATGTCCTCGGCAGGCCGCATGTGGCCTGCGGGCCATAGTCTGAGGATCCCTGCTTGAAGTCTCTGCCAGGAGCCCTAGTGGCGTAGTGGTTTGGGCTGCTCCCCTGTAGCTCAGCAGTTCAAGCCCACTAGCTGCTTCATGGAAAAAAGACAAGAATTTCTACTCGCCCGGAGTTATAGTCTGGGGAACCCCAGTGACAGTTCTACCCTATTGGTCTCTTAAGTGCTGTGCCATAAGTAATTAAACCAGTAATTAAACCACCAGCCAGCTTCCAATGTAACTCTGTAAAGGAAAGATGGGGGCAATACCTGTGCAAAATGTGGACAATTCCACATGTCTGCCAGTTGAAGTGTTTATCAAACTGGAGGGGCTGAGGAGAGATGGGAGTCCATTAGAGACTCTAAAACAGAAAGAGGACCAGATGGCAGTGGTGAGGAGGTCAGCACTGTGCCGGGAGAATCAGCCCCGTGCCTATTCCACGTGGTCATCTCCCCATTAACAAGGGACTAGAATCAGCATACTTTAAGCAATGGCTGATGTCAGCACATTGCAGTGTCCTTGTTTCCTTGTGCCATTGTGAATTTATCCACCACATACACAGTGCTGCACTAGGCACATGTAAGGAAGGTCGAGAGGAAGAAGACATGGTCCTTGTTATACTCAGAAAGGCTTATTCTTTAGCAGAGGTCAACCGACATTTGGGTAATGGCCCCAATAGTTAACGCTTTCGGTTTTAAGGGCACCTGCTACAATTGCATTTGTCATAGGACATTAGCCATACACAACTTTTACAACAAATGTATGCAGCTACATTTGCAATACAACTTCATTTCTAAAAATTGGAGCAAACCAGATATGACTTCTGGACTATGGTTTTGCAATGCTTGAACTGCACCTGAGATTCACCCTGGGAGCTTTAAAAATACTGGGGTCTAAGTTTCCTCTCCAGAGATGCGCATTGCATTGGTTTGGCTAAGGATTTGGACCAGGACTTTTTAAAAAGTCCCCAGATGTTTTTAATGTGCTGATATTATGAACTACTGCTATGAGGGGGAAATAGACTTATTCATTGACTTATGTATAGAACATGGAACAGAATATATGATTAGGTAGCACGGGACTGTCACAAAATTAACCATTTTTTTTCAAGTAGGGGAATTGAGAGAGTTTTCCTGACGGAGGTGGCATATATCAAAGTGGCAGGCATTCCAGGCTGAGACAAGGCAGCAGTGTTTTAGCTGCTACTGCCATTATCACTACCACTCTTAGTCAGATGCTAAGTGTTCCTCCAAGTGCTCTATGCAGATCTTCACAACACTCTGAATTATTATTATAATAATCAGTTTGTAGAAGAGGTGACTGAGAAGCAAAAGCACAATGAAATGTTCCTTTGATCACACAGCTAGGTAAATGATTGACTGGCCAAAGCACTGCTGCATGCATAGACTTGTAATAATATGAAAAAGGAACTCATTGGGCTAACAAATACAAGATAACTTTCACATCAAGAAGTAAAAAAGGAGGTCAGGAGATAAGACAAAAGATGAGCACATAGATAACTCTGCTAACAAATGGATAACCTATGAAGGCCACATGTAATTGATTATAATGGTGATAGCTTAGAGTGAACCAAGAACCAGGTGACCCAACCTTGGGCACCAGCTTTCAGAGGAGAAAGGAGAAGAGGCTGAGAAGGAAAGAAGGCGGAAACTGTGGAAGATTGAGAAGGTTTCTGGTAAAATTCAATTACTTATGGTGTAGGTCCTCAAAACTCTTCCTCAACCTTATTATTCCTGCACAGTCATCCCAAGTGTTGAGTAAGCAGGGACTTTGGTAGGCTTTATGCTCTTGGGAGGCACTTGAGTCTTTAGTTATAGGCATTAACTTTGGAAGTGAGCAGTCATAAAGGCAAGACAGAAGAAAAGGACTTATACTTGTCAAATTGATCCAGGACAGTTAATAACCATGTGACTCCAAAGATGTCTCTCTTCATCTTTTGGTTGCTTTCTTGGTTTGCCTTAAGCCATCATAGTTACTTGATTCTCCTTAGAGCAACCATTTGTAAGATGGAAAAAATCCACTCTGAGACCATACATTCCTATGACATTGGCCCACAATTCCCTTTTTAAAAATTTCAGTATCTTCGTGGAAACAAAGTCAAAATCTATAGCCTCAAAATAAAAACTGAAGACAGGAGCAGTGGTCAAAGCTGAGTTATTTTTTGGTCCCTCCATTTCATCCTGTACCGGTAATTGACATCAAGTAAGATATAATTACAGCAGGCTTGTCAAGGGACCTTTACTGTCTCTAAAAAATCCTTCAGAAGTTGTCCTTGGTGAGTGAGCATCACATTAAGACATCTAAAGAGTAATTCCTTCAGCCTTGGGAGCCTTCTCATTCTAGTAGCCTGCCACTCACCAAAAGGGTGTCCCTTTTCTTTAGTCATTACCTGTCTTTGTGTGAGCTGTTTAATGCGCAAGCCTTGCTCCCATCCTATGTCCCGTGGGATGTTACCCTTTCACTTCCTCGTTTTTCAGTCTTTCAGTCCGTTTTACCTTCTCACATCTCTGTGGGTGCACCCACCTTTTTTAGAAGCTTGAAATTTCTATCATTTCTTCAGTTCTTTTATGTTTTGTGTTATTCTCATTCATATGTCTTAAAACCTTTCACCCCCAACAACTTTATAATTTGTTTTCTAACCATGGGCTCCAAGATGTGTCCATCAATTTGTCATACTGTGTGACTTGTATGTTGCTGTGATGCTGGAAGCTATGACACTGGTATTTCAAATGCCAGCAGACTCACCCAACATGAACAGTTTTTCAGCAGAGCTTCCATACTAAGAGCAGACAATGAAGAAAGACTCAGCTGCCAACTTAATAGGAAGGAGCCTCTGAAAACCTAATGTGTAGCTTTAAAACATGGACAGATACTGGAGGCCTAAGGAACTGAAGCAGAACATTATCAGAGAGTGCTGGTGGATGGAACCCTGGGGCTCAGAGAACAGGGAATGGGACTGAGAAGGAGCAGGTTTCTAGGGGTAGAGTCAACCATGATGATGGGAGTTGGATAAATCTGTGGGAGTGCAAGCTCCAGGCTCTTCACTTACTAATGAGGCTGGACTCAAGGAAAGGAGACACACATTCAAAGCTCTGCTAATGATCAGAACTTGGACTATGTGAAGAATGAATCTAGAAACAAGAAGTGATAAGAAATGAAATGACATGCATAGAGATCAGCATCCTAGGCATTAGTGTGCTGACATGGACTGGTATTGGCCATGCTGAATCAGAAAATATTTACTGTATGGGGAAAATCATGAGGAATGGGGTGACGTGCATGATCAAAAAAGACATTTCAAAATAAATCATAAAGTACCTGTCTGTTTACCTTCAAGGAAAAACAATCAACTCAAATATGATTCAAATTTATGCACGTACCACAAGACTAGTGATGTAGAAATTGAATAATTCTACCAAGAACTTTACTTGGAGATTAATCACACATGCAATGATGCATTGGTAGTTATTGGTGCTTCGCATATAAAAGTTGGAAAACAAGAGGAAGGAATAGAAGTTGGACTATATGATCTTGGTAATAGAAATGAAACTAGACATGGCCAGATATGATTTTGGGAAACCAACATCTCATTCATAGAAAATACCTTTACTCAAGGACATAAAAGGCGGCCATACACAAGGACTTCCCCAGATTCCTGAGAAAACAAATTGACTGCATCTGTGGGATGACTCAATGAAGAAGCTCCATGTTAGCAGCTAAGACCAGAACCAGGCCAAGAACTCACTCTGGAACAGACTAGCAACTCTCCTTGTATAAGTTCAGGATAAAGCTGACAGAATAGTTTAAAAGTCCAAGGGACCCAAGACTAGTCACTATTTGTCTCCCAGTGTGTTTTATTCGAGTGATTTACGTGTTTCTGTTAGGTTATAAGCTATAAACTGGTATTTCAAATTGCAGCAATTGCAGCAATTTCTACAATAACAGATTGGGATGGGAAGAAGGAATGGGAAATTCAATTCTGAATGATTTCTCACTGGAAACCTTATGAATTACAGTGGAGCATTGGTGGATATAGTGCCATTGCCAATTATAGTGTTAAAAGACGAACCTTTCAAGTTGGAGTACCTCAAAGTCTGACTGAATCAGCTGACTCCTCAAAGTAGAGTCGACTTTAGTGACATAGAAGAAAGCTTTCAGGATCTCCCTTGGCTGATGGCACTGCAAACAGCCATTAATAATTCACATGTGCTAAGGATGAAGTATATTTCAAGGAAAATTGTGAGTTCTCAATTATCAATATTCTAGGTGTCAGCTGAAATCCACTGACTTTTGCCTTTTTCAGTGGCACAATCATATGGTTTACTATATCAGGGATGACAAGTTCAAGAAAAATGGTGCTGAATTCATCCTCAAGAACATTTTCAAAAAAAAAAGAACATTTCAAGATTTCTTTTAATAAATCATTTTACTGGGGGCTCTTACAGCTCTTATACCTATCCATGCAACCATTGCATCAAGCACATTTATACTTATGTTACCATAATCCTTTTCAAAACATTTTCTACTTGAACCCTAGGGATCAGCTCCTCTTTTTACCCTCTCTCTCCCATACTCCCAAGCACATGAGTCCTTGATAACTTATAAATGATTTTTATTTTCATATCATATACTGTCCTCTTCTTCCTTCACCCAATTGTCTGTTGTTGGTCACCCTGGGATGTGCGAGTGTTATACATAGATCATTGTGATTGGTTCCCGATTTCTCCCCCGACATGAAGATTTTTTTAAGAGCTTTTAAGATTATTGACTCATTTTAAGGCAATTTTATTGTAAATTATGTAGGGGGTTCACATTTCATATCATTAACTGTATTCAGCAGTTTAAACTACTAATTTACCACCAACACTCCCAATTGTTTACCCTTTTCCTGCTTTCTGATTTCACTTCTCCCTCTTGTGGATTCCTAGTAAGTACAAGGCTATCTGTGATAGTATAATACCTACACAACTACAAAAAGTTCAGTTACAAAAACTATTACCCAAAGTATATAGCAATCATTAATCCAGTGATAAAAAATAGATGAATTTTATCCACCTCTCTAATCTAGTATTCATCAACCATACAATCAAGATGCATTGAAATTACTGGTGACTTGAAAGCAACAAGGAAGACTCATTAGCTGGAAAATAAGGCTTTGGTGATATCAACAAAGCTGGAGACAGAATTTTGTAGGAGTTCTTCATTGCAGATACTTTTTTTTCAACAGCATAGAGAAAGATTAGACAGCATGACCAAGGTGGAGTGATTCTATACATTCATTTAGTGTAATATGCAATCAAATTGGGTAATTCTGTGAAAACAGATGGTGGAGAAGCTCGATATCATCAGCCCAAACAAGGCCAGGGGCTGATTGTGGAACAGATACACAATCGCTTATTTGCAAGTTAAGATTCAGGCTGAAGAAAATTGAAATAGATATATTAGAGATAAAGTACTACCTTGAATGTATCCTGCCTGAATTTAGAGAACATCTCAAGAAAAGGCTTGACTCATTGAAAACCAATGACTACAAACCTGATGGGTTGTGAGCTAAAATCAAGGACATAATACAGTAATAAAACACATGTTCATTTGAAACATGGGTGGGGGGGAGAGGGAGAAAAGAATAAAGCGGATATCAAGGTCTCTGAGTCCTCATGTGAATTGAACTCCTGATGACTTCCTTCTGAATATCAGATGACATTGGGAAGTGGACTAATGCAGATGTCATCAGGCTAAAGTGTAATATCTTATTATTATTTGTCCTCCATTTAAAATTTTGTCTAGTTCTTATCATTTTCCACTGTCATCTCTGTTGAGGTTTTTTTCGATTTTATTTTGTAATTGTTGTGGTTTCTTTGTTTTGTTTTTGCACGTTTTTTTTCTGCATGACATCTAAGAGAAGTAAAATTATAAAGACAGTACTAGATTAATATTTCTTATAGTTATGGCATAGGAGCCCTGGTGGCTCGGTGCTGAGCTTCTAACTGCAAAGTCACTGTTTTGAAACCAGTGGCTTTTCCTTGAGACAAAGACAGGGCTTTCTACTCCTGTAAAGAGTTACCACCATCTCAGTAATGCACAGAGTCAGTTCTACCCTTCCCCATAGAGTCTCTATAAGGCAGCATCAATTCACTGGCAGTGCGCTTGAGATGGTTATGGCAGGGAAGGTATGAGGGAATATGGGAACTAATAATAATAAGTACAAGGAAGAAGTAAATGTTTCAAAGTTGGTTTTAATGTTGTGGTGATAATCACACAACTTTTTAATATGTTTATACTATTGAACTATGATATGTGGATTAAATGTTAACAAAGCTGTAACTATTTTGTTAAAAGACTGAAAATTGCTTTTGAAGACAAAGTTGCTAAAGAGAATGGATGAGATGCTTAAGTAAAAGTGCTGAAGAGAAAATTTCAAAGCATTTCCAGGAGACAACGTAAAATGTTATGATGAAATGTGCAAACAACTGCCATAAGAAAGGCCGAAAGGAAGAATGCACATTGTATTTGTCAAGCCAAAATAACTCAAGAAGAAAGACAAACCTGAAGTTCCATTACTGAAAGATTCTATGGCCAAAATATTGAATGTGGCAAGAAGCATCGAAAAAGATGGAAAGAACACAACAAGACATTGTACCAAAAATAACTGGTAGACATTCAACCACTTAGAAGACAGCATATGATAAGGGACCAATGATATTGAAGCAAGAACTCTTAACTGCACTGAAATTATTAGTGAAAAGAAGAAAATTAACAGAGTACCAAGTGAAGCCTGTCGACGAACTGATACTGTTCACTTCATGTTCTCTTCTAAATGTCTGGCGAACTCTCAGGATCTGACTGGGTGATGGGAGTGAGGAAGAATCGAAGGAGGACCTCAAGGGAGAGTATTTGTTTGTTTGTTTGTTTGTTTGTTTTGGGCCAGACCTGGAGTCATTCACAACATTCCATGAACATTCTGTTAGCAGAGATCAGGCACATAACTCTACCAAATTGCAATATAGTATCATGGCATGTCAAAGGAGATGATTAAGATGATTTTTAGTAGAATCTTTTATGTTCAGAAAAAACAACAACAAAGTTTTCCAAATACACAGGAGGTGTGGCTGAGTAGGAGGAGGGGTCTGTCCATCCAGCCCCGACCCCCACCCTATATGGCTGCTTGGGCAGCAATAAGGGGTGTGGAGTAATGGCCCCCCAAATAAAAATGGTGTGTGTATGTAGGAAGGGGAGAGGGAGTTTGCAAAAGCAGTGGGAAGTGGTGGGGTGAAGGGGCAGACAAGTCAGTACTAGGAATGCCACAGGTGGGAAGCCATTTCACTACATTTCTTGTTGATCAAATTACCGTGGACACCTTTTATTCTCATCTGCAGGGCTAGTGATTTGGCAGTCATGCGGGCAGTGAGGTTGAAGATGGGGACTCTGCCAGTCCTCTTGGTGCAAAAATCCATGGTATATTCCCCATCCAGCAGCAGTGAGTCCCGAATCACAGAACATTTTTGGCCGCCAAGTGTCAGCCCATTCATGAAAATAATTGACCGGCCTTTGCCAACAAGAATTCCAACCACGGCTGGTGTGATGTTGACAAAGGTTTTCCCGGGGACAGCAGCCCAGACAGAGGGTGCATCCTTATAGCTCATGATGGCTGTGTCCCTTCACCATGAGGATGTCAATGTAGGCGTTCTACCTGGCCATGGCATTGCCACTTGGGAAGCTTCTCGATGCTTCTGTTGGGGCCATGGGCTGAGCTTGGACTGTCTCAGGCTGGTGGTCTGGAGGAGAGTTGGAGAGCTTGGGGCACATGCTGCTGTCCAGACCACAGATTTGCTAGCTGTTGATTAAGATGTTTTTTTTAAGTTACTCAGTTCCTGTTGCAATTATGTACAACAGAAGGATATATATATATATGTACACATGTATGTACAACAGTGTATTGCAAACATGGAATTTGAAATGCCATAGCTGAGAAGTTGGAAACATAGTGAGAATTCATAGGTGAGACAATACAATTTCATGTCAGCTTGTAACCAGACAAAATGCAGGAGTTGAGTCCCAACTATCAACCAGTCTGGCCTCTTTATAAGAGAAATGCTGGAAACTGCTCGTTCATTCTTCATTCTCCCTGTTTTGATGAATTTTGTGCCTGCTCCCTGAGTCAGTCCAATGTGAGCCACTGACTTTAAGAAGTGCCACCCAGTCATGTTCCACCTGACTTGGATCCAGGGTTCTCTGCACCAATGAGCTTATGATCTATATGGTTTTGCTTCATCCACCTATGGTTTCTGTAGTCTGAATCAGGCTATGGCTTCTATCAGACCCATGGAATTCAACTGAAATAGATTGCTATGACTATTTCATTGCTCTATCTTGATTTTGGGGCATATTATTATCTCTACAGGTCTATTTGGATAAAATAGGTGAAATAAACAATCCGGTGGAGAAAACAATGGGACTGATGGTTCCAGGGGAACATGGGAGAGGGGGAGGCAGGGAAAGGAAGTGGATGTTAACAAAACCAGGGACAAGGGAACAACAAGTGATCCAAAATTGGTGGTGAGGAGAGTGTAGGAGACCTAGTAGGGCTTGATTGAAGGCAAATTCGGCTGAACCAGAGGAGGTTCACAAGTACAAATAGGAACTGGAAATCAGGGACTCCAAAACAGAAGAACCTCTCAGGACCAGTGGTGAGAAGGGCAATATTGGGAGGGTGGTAGGAAGATGGGATAGAAAGGGAGAACAGATTGCAAGGATCTGCATATAACTTCCTCCCTGAGAAACAGACAGCAGAGAAGTGGGTGAAGAGAGAGGTCAGATGGTGTTAGATATGACAAACTAATAATTTATAAACTATTGAGTTCATGGGGGAGGAGGGAAGCGAAAAGAGGGGGAAAATGAGGAGTGGACACCAGGGCCTCCAGTAGAAAGCAAGTGCTTGAGAACAATGAGGGACACAAATGAGCAAAAGTGTTTGACACAATGGAGGTATGTATGAATTGTGATAAGAGTTGTACAAGTCCCCAATGAGATGATTTATTTAAAGTGGGGCAATGTAACCGAGAGGAATTACTGAAATCCAAATGAAGGTTGAGCATGATAGTGGGACAAAAGGAAAGTAAAAGGAAACAGAGGAAAGAACTGGGAGGCAAAGGGTATATATAGATACCTAAATACAGGCATGCACATATGTAAACATACTTATATATGATTATGGGGGAATTAATCTGTATGCATATATTTATAGTTTAGTACTAAGGTTGCAGATGGACATTGGGCCTCCACTCAAGTACTTCCTTAATGCAAGAACACTTTGTTCTAACATACTGGCATTCCATTATGCTCACCTTCCTGACATGGTCGCTGAAGACAAAATGGGTGCATCAACAAATGTAGAAAAAAGCTGATGAAAGAAAGCTCAAAGGTGAAGAAAGCCGATCATGTCTGGCTATCAAAATATATTGTGTCTGGGGTCTTAAAGTCTTGAAGGTAAGCAAGCAGTCATCTAGCTGAGAAGTAACAAAGCCCATGTGGAAGAAACACACCAGCCTGTGTGAATATGAGGTGTCGATGGGACCAGGTATCAGGCATCAAAAAACAAATAATCACATCATTGTGAATGAGGGGGAAAGTGGAGTAGAGACCCAAAGCCCATCTGTAGACAGCTGCACATGCCCTTACAGAGGGGTCAATGGGAGGACACGAGCCAGTCAGGGTGAAGTGTAGCAACAATGAAACAGACAACTTTCCTATAGTTCTTTAATGCTTCCTCCCCCACTATCATGACCCCAATTCTACCTTACAAATCTGGCTAGACCAGAGGATTTGCATTGATACAGATAACAACAGGAAATATAGGGAATCAAGGACAGATGAACCCTTCAGGACCAGTGGTGAGGGTAGCCATACCAGGAGGGTGGAGGGAAGGTTGGGTAAAAAGGGGGAATCAATCACAAGGATCTTCATATAGCCCCCTCCCTGGGGAATGGACAACAGAAAAGTGAGCGATGGGAGACATTTGGACATGACAAAATAATAATAATTTATAAATTATCAAGGATTTGTGAGGGATGGGGATGGGGAGGAGGTGGAAAATGAGGAGCTGGTACCAAGAGTTCAAGCAGAAAGCAGATGTTTTGAGAGTGATGATGGCAACAAATGTGCAAACATGCTTGACACAATGGATTTATGTATGGATTGTGATAAGAGTTGTATGAGCCCACCAATAAAATCATTTTTTAAAAAACTGATATAAATTGATATATGTCTTATTGATATAATTTCTTTCTTGATATAGATTCTTTCTTACTCATATGTGTGTCACTCTGGTACTAAAAGACATAATCCATTTCTAGTTTGAGCGACCAAGCATCTAGTAAACATCAACATATGATATAGTTCAATAAGTATGTTATACACTCTGTTTAAGGAACTAGAATTAGTGGGGTATATGTTAGTACTATGAGAGGAAGATTCATGGAATTTGCTTTGTTTTTCTAGACTTTCCATCCTAACACAATAGGTAACAAACTGGGATGATAATTTAATCTGACTTGATTCTAAATAGTACCACCACTATTCTTCATACCCCTTCCTCCTCCTTCTCCTCATCTTTTTCCTCTTCCTCCTGCTCTTCCTCCTCCTTGGTGGAGGTTGCTTCTGTTGATTTTACTACTACTAACAAAAAACTGATAATCATCAAAGAAAGGCAAACCCAAGGCCATAATATTCATGGTCTCACATAGTGATTCAATGGGTTAGAGTTTTCCAAGAGCATTTTCAAACTTTATGGAAGCAGATTATCACTTCCTTCTCATCTGAAGTGGCTGGTGAGTGTCAACCTCTGGCTTTTTGGTTAGAAGGTGAGCACTTTAGCCACTGTACCAAAAGAGTTCCTATGTATATTCAGAATTTGCCAAATTGCAGGCACAATCTCAAGCACCTTAAAAAGACAGTAAGTCATTCTATCTTCACAAAACACAGTTGTGAAGTGCTATAATCATCCACAATTTAAGGGCAAGGAAATTGAGACCCAGAAGGGTTAAGCATACAACTTTTCCAAGCTGATTACCAACGGAACTGATATTAAAACCCATCCCTGGTCTTAACAAGCATTTTGTGAAAGACTGTATTGCATCTGAGAACATATGAAATACAATACAGTTATGGCAATGGAAAGAATGTATTGGCTTCTAATTTTAGAAAATAAGCATTTGTAAAAATAAGCATATGATATATTTCAACAAATATGCTATATGTTATGCTTAAAGAATTAGAATTAATGGGGTATGTGTTAGCACACTGAGAGGAAGAGAGCCAAAATTTTGGCTAAATTCAAAATATGATTCTATCCAATAGAAATCTCAAGAACAGATTTAGCTCTTTGAACACTAATATCAGAAGACCTGATGAAATGTGAGAAGACATCAATATCATCATTCATGAAGAAAGCTAACAGTCATTGAAATGACAGGAAAGAATGAAGCAATCAAAGTGGATGTCAGAAGAGACTCTGAACCTTGCTTTTAGTCACAGAACTCCTAAATCTAATGGAAGAAAGGATGGAGTCAAGGAGCTGAGTAGAAAATTTCAAAGGGAAGCTCAAGAATACAAAGTCAAATATATGGACACGTGCAAAGATCTAGTTAGAAAACCATATAGGAAGAACACCGTCAACATATGTGAAACTGACCAAACTCAAGAAAAATTCAAGTCTCGAGTTGTAAGATTAAAAGATTATATGAGCTAAATATTGAATGATGCAGAAAGCAGCAAAAGAAGGTGGAACAAATACAGAGTCACCATACCAAACAACAACAACAAACTAGCTACCATTTTTACTTTTCGAGAGGTAGCATATAAGGAAGAATCAATGGTAATAAAGGAAGATGTTCAAGCTGCACTGAAAGCACTAGGGAACAACATGGTTCCAGGAATTTATGGAATACCAATTGAAATGGTTCAACAAGCTGATGAAGCACTGGAAGAGTATTCATCTATGTGAAGCCATTTGGAAGACAGCTACTTGACCAACTGACTGGAAGAGATCAATATGTGTTCCCATTCCAAAGCAAGGTGAACTAACAGAATGCTAAAACTATAGAAAAAAATCACTAATGTCACATGCAATTAAATTTTTCTATAGCTTATCTAACAAGAGCTGTAGGCAGAGGTTCAGGCCAGACTCAGAAGGGGACATGAAATAAGAGACAAAACAGAGAATACAGAAAGATGTTTATTTGTATTTCATCAACTATGCTCTGGAATTCAACTGCGTGAATCAAAACAAAGTTTGGATAGCCTTGAGAAAACAGAAGAATTCCAGAAGACTTCATTGTGCTCATGAGGAATTTGTACATGGATCAAGAGGAAGATGTAAGAACAGAACAAGGGAATGCTGTGTGGTTTTAAATCAGTAAAGTTTTGTGACAGGTTGCATCTTCTTATCATACTTATTCAATCTGTCTGCTGCATATCATGAGAGAGGCTCAGTTGTATGAAAAAGAATGTTGCATCAGGACTGAAGGAAAGATTGTTAACTCTATTTGACATGCAGATGACACAACTTTACTTGCTGAAAGTGAGGAGGAATTGAAGCACATCCTGATCAAGATCAAGGATTACAGCCTTCAGTCTATATTACAACTCAATGTAAAGAAGACCAAAGCCCTTAAAATTGGATCAATAGGTAGCATCATGATAAATGGAGAAAAGTCTGATAGTGTCAAGTATTTTATCTTTCTTGGATACATGATCAATGCTCATGGAAGCATGGAAGTTAGATCAAAAACCATGGGCTGGGTGTGAGGTGGGTGGTAGGAGACTCTAAGACATGTGGTTGTGATTTTACAACCCCCTTGGTGTGAATGAGCTGTTCCATTACATGATGTGTGCGTTTTGTGCCAATAACACTGTTGAGAAAAAGGCCTGTTTCCTTCAGTAGCTCTGTTGCACAATATCTCTTTATGGTTTTGAAACATAAGACTATTACTTTGAGGACCAAGTTACACCTGACCTCAACCATGGCGTCTTAATATGCCCCATATGTGTGTGAAAGTTGGATGTTGAATAAGGAAGACTGAGGAAGAATCAAATGTATGTGAGTTGTGATCCTGGAGAAGAACATTGAAAGTAATGTAGATTGCTAAAAATGCAAGTTGATTTGTCTTGGAAGAAGTAAGGCCAGAGTGTTCCTCAGAGGCAAGGATGGCAAAAGTCTTTCTTACATACTTTGAACATGCTATCAGGAGAGACCAGTTCTAGAGAAGGACATCATGCTTGGAAAAATGTAGAAGCAGCAAAAAAGAGGAAAGTCCTCAGGGTAATGAATTGAAATAATGACTGCAACCATGGGCTCAAACGTGACAGGTGTGAAGATGGAGTAGAACAGGGCAGTGTTTCTGCATTGGATTTCTGTTGTTTGGAACCGACTTAATGGCATTTAACAATAAAGAGAGGAAGATGTGTGAATGTGTTAGGCCAGGTTGAATAAAAAAAAAAATTCAATGACACTCACATATGTGTATGAAAGACCTTTATATCAAGAAATAATTAGGTATTCACAAAGTGTCCCAGCCTAGGCCAACACATGTCCATTAATCCAACATTAGTCCAAAAGTCCCTCTTCAGACTCAAGGAGCCACATGCTATGAGGCAGAATGTAGGAAGATCACAAGCTGGTGGGTGCAAAGTCCTATGTATCCTAGGTTGGTGAAAACACAGCAGGGCTCCAACAGCTCTCAGAGTGACCAGCAAGCCGCAAGATGAACATGGAGAAAGAGGGAGGTTAGCGGGGCCCTCCTTAAGAGAAGGCCATGCCCATGAGAAGGCACCATTGGACTGGATATCACCTCTACACTTTTGAAATTATTCAAATAGAGATGTTCAAATGGACAGAAAATTATGTAACTAGCATAATGGATTTGGTAAGGTTTTAGTGTTTGATATCTATCTGCTATGGATAGTTGTAGACTTAATATTGTTCTTAGAATTATCTTCAAAAAATGCTGTGCTGGAATATCCATTGGAAGTAATAGTCACAACTCTCCAGGAAATGATGAAAGAGTGCAAAAAATGATCCAGCTTCCCAAAGAGACATAAAGAGACATAAGGAAAAATTTCCCTTAATACTATGTCATCTTAAAAATGTTCATGACAACATATGTCCAAGTGTGCTTAATATTGGGATTGATGGGTTATTATAAGATTTGTAAGAGATGCGCCAAAATGATTCATTAAAAAAATACGGTGTCAAAAAAATACAGTGTCATCATTTGGTGGTACATACCTGGAGTTATTAAAAACAATTATTAGATTTAAAGCATGTATGCACATATTCATAGAAATACTACCCAAACAAGTAAAAATGTAAAAAAATACAGTGTCATCATTTGGTGGTACATACCTGGAGTTATTAAAAACAATTATTAGATTTAAAGCATGTATGCACATATTCATAGAAATACTACCCAAACAAGTAAAAATGTAGAAAATGCCTAATGTCCATTAATAAATGGATAAATACAATGGAATGGAATAGTGATATATATTATAGTATGGATAACCTTGAAAAGAATGTTGCTGAATTTAAAATATAGTGACAAAAGGACAAATATTATATGATTTTAATTTGAAATCTATAGAGTTGGTTAATCCAGAGAGATGGAAAATAAACTAGTGGTCACCAAGCACTAGATTGAATGAATAGTGAGGAGTGACTACTGAACGCATATGGAGCTTCTTTGGGAGGGGGATGAAAATAACTTGGAACAAGAGAACCTTGATAGCTGCACAGCCTTGGTAACGCACTGTTACTAACAGTATGTGCTATATGTAATCCAACACACACATTCACAACTCTCACTCATTCCCCCAAGAAGTGCACTCAAGATATTTAAAACTGGATCTAAGCGGTGGAAACTGAGGATGCTGGCTCCAGCAGATGCTTTAGTGTCCTAGTCTTCTAGAAGAAAAGTAGTGTATTGATATTCTTTGACATTGGGTCACTTACTTGCGAAGATATTTCTAAATTTGTTAGTATTTTTGTATACCTAATGGGCAACCGTGAATGAATTCATATATTATCTGCCTGGAGAGTCTTACTAGGGACGTTGTTTTTTGCTTTCCCTCTGCTCTGTTTCTCGGTGTTAAGTGCTGCTCAGAGCTTTCTCCCTGTGAGCTAGGTGATGGGCAACATAAGAGTCTTGCTCCTATGTGTCATCCTGATAAGGTACTTGAGGGTGGGATGGGTAGGACAACACTCCTCAGGTAGTTTGTGGGTTTCAATAATAGAAGTAGGTGGGATCATAAATGATTGCATGAATTCTTCACCAGAGGATTCATTAGAAACCCACATGTGAGCCAGGCACTCTTGTATCTTGAGGTCTGTCCTATATTGTAATGCATGGAAATATTATACATTGTTAATGTGAAGAGACTAAGAAAGCATGTTTGTTTGGCATCAAAGAGCCCTGAAGTCAGTCATTCTACTATCTGTGTGAGAGATGATGAGATAATTTAAAGTTTATTTTGCCAACATAGACAACAAACACAAGTGAAGGACTGAGAGATAAAGGATTTGGTGGTCCTCACCTTTCTGTGTTTTCAGTTCTCTTGCTTTCTGATGGTCTGACCAGGGTGCAGCTGCCTTAGCCAGTTTTCTGCTTCAGTCTGCAAGGCTCACTTATTACACTACATCCTTGAGGAGAAGCCACATGGAGCTACCCTGATGCAGTCCTAGGTGCTGGAACAGCCATGTGGAGACCCCTGTCAGCGCTGAAATGCCTCCATGCTCACAGATTTGGCTTTCCTCCAGCAGTAAGTGTAATTGCGTCTATTTTCTGAGATGGAGGAGGAATTTGTGAATTGGTGTTGGAAAAATGGATTTGTGTTGGACTTGTGGGCTTGGGCAGCACTGGGTTAGAATATTTTCTTGATCTACACTTACCATTTATATAAAACTCTCTCTTATACATAGGAGTTTCTGTGGATTTGTTTCTCTAATGTACCCAGAGTACTACAGGTGACATGTCACTTAATCTCCATATGTTTAAATTTTATCAGGAAGTTGTTTAAGGATTACATAAGATAATGCACAGGAAAGGCTTAGTCAAGTTCTGGGACATGGAAAGTATGCAATAAAAGTTAGTTATCTCAGTGTCTTTACCTTCAAGGAGAAGAATTCAGAGGCAAAAATACAACTAATCAGTTCAGAGAGCTACATCACTTTATTTCTACTCTAAATCATCTCATTTCCCCGTTTTTCTCTGACTTGTATGTGTCAATTTGACCGGATATCCAGTTGTTAGGGGAAGCACTGGTCTAGATGATGCTATTAAAACATTCAGATATGATGAACTTTTGCAATCAGTTGCCTTTATATAAAATGAATCATTATTCATAATGTGAGTGGAGCGCATCCAATTGGTTGAAGGCGTGAAGAGCAAACTTTTAGGTTTCCAGAAATGAGAAAAATTTCTTTAAGACTAAAACATTAGATGATCTACTGAAGTTACCCCGTATGTGCTGCCTAGCCTTTGTACTTTGGACTTACCAACCCCCATAATTACTTGAACCAATTCTTTCAAGAAAACAGTTTATCTCTCTCAATCTCACTCTCTCTCGCTCTCCTTCCCTCCCTACATCTGTTCCTCTCTCCCCTAATTCTATCTCTTCTATATCTGTTGTTGGTTGTGTTCATGTTCAACTGAGAGAGATGTTGCATATGAGGGAGCTTTGAAAAGTTTGCGAAAACTTTAAATGAACTTAGCAATGCATTGTATTCTATTGTGTGTTAGTTACAAGTAGGGCCATCAGCAGCAGTTTGATGTACACCAGGTGCTCCACTGGAGAGAGAGAGAAGCCATAAAGAGTCATAGGATCAGAAAACCGCAGAGGAAATAGTCTACCCTGTCCTATGTAAGGATATGAGTCTGCACTGACTTGATGATGGTGAGGTTGGTTTGGGAGCTTTGAGAGCTTGATATGTACCAGAGTTTCTTTACACATTTTTTCTTTTATCTTTTTACCTTTATGTGTGACTTTAGAATTGTAACAATTTCAAAATTACATGTTCTGAATTCACTGTTGTGTCAGTGCACTAAAATTGATTCTTTTGTTCACATTTTGTTCTTTCTTCTTTAAAAGTCATTTTTATTGCGGGCTCATGCAGCTCTTATCATAATCCATACATCTATCGTGTCAAGCACAGTTGTACATTTATTGTCAATATCATTCTCAAAATATTTTCCTTCTACTCGAGCCCTTGGTATCAGCTCATTTTTCATTTCCCTCACTAAACTTTGATAATTTTTTTATATCTTAGATTGTCCGATGTCTTCCTTCACCCACATTTCTGTTATCCTTACCCCAGGGATGAGGTAAAATGTAGATCATTGTGATCAGTACCCCTTTGTTTCCTACCTTTTTCTTACCCTCATGGTATTGCTACTCTTATTATTGGTCCTGAGTAGTTTAATTGTTCTGAATTCCTTGTGCTGTAAGATCTTATATGTCTGTACCAGTGTACATCCTCTGGCCTAGCCAGATATGTAAGTTAGATTTAGGATTATGATAGTGTCAGGGAGGAAGCATTAAAGAAGGAGAGGAGAGTTGTATGTTTCATTGGTGCTCTACTACACCCTGTCTGGCCCATCTCCTCTCTGTAATCCTTCTGTAATGGGATATCCAGTTGCCTACAGATGGGTTTGGTGTCTCCAATTTGCACCTCACTCACCCCCCCCATTCACAATGATAAGATCTTTCATTCTTTGATGCCTGATACCAGATCACATCAACACCTTGTGATCTCATAGACTAGTGTGCTTCTTCCATGTGGGCTTTGTTGCTTCTCAGCTACAGGGCCACTTGTTTATCTTCAGGTCTTCAAGAACCCGTATGCTCTATCTTTTAATAGAGCTGGGCACCATCAACTTCCTTCACCACATTTACTTATGCATCCACTTTTTCTTCAGGGATTGTGTCAGGAAGGTGGGCAGCATGGAATACTCATTTGATAGAACAAAGTATTCTTGCATTGAGGATGTACTTGAGTGGACGTCCAATGTCATCTGCTACCTTAATATTAAACCTATAAATATATGCACTTAGATCTATTTTCCCATCATACATAAATATATTTGCATATGCTCATGCCTGTATTTAGACCTTTATATGTGTCCCTTGTCTCCTACTTATTTCCTCTATTTCCTTTTACTTTCCTCTTGTCCCACTATTATGTCCAGTCTCCATTGGGGTTCCAGTAATTTCTCTCAGTTACATTACCCTTGATCAAGCTCTACCAGGTCTCCTACACCCTCCTAACCACTGATTTTGGATCACTTGTTGCTCCCCTGTCCCTGGGTTTGTTAACACCCACTTCCTTTCCCTGCCTCCTCCTCTCCCATGTACCCTTGGAAGGGTAGGTCCCAATTTGCTTTCTCCTCCAAATTATTTATTCTACCATCTTATCTAGCTAGACCTGCAGAGATAATAATATGCACAAAAAGAGCAAAACAAAGCAACAAAATCCCTAATAACAACAGCAACAACAAAAAACCAACAACAAGAATAAAAAAGAAAAGTCTGTAAATAGTTCAAAGTCTGTTTGTTGACTTTTAGGCATGTTTTCCAGTCAAGTCTGATGGGATGCCAAGCCCTGGCCTCAAAGTCTATTTTTGGTATTCCCTGTGGACTTCATTGTTCTGTTACCCTTGCTGTTCTGTTTCATGCCCTTAGTGTTTTACTTCCGTGTGGTGGGGTCAGATCAGGCACAATTTCTTCCTCAGTCAACCTTCTATATTGAGCATTAGCAACTAAGTATTTCATTCATGCAGGTAAACTAACTAAGCTCCACTTTACACAGCTAGTACTGACGCAAACCTTGGTTTACTTTTCCTTCTTCTTTTACATCAAACTCACTAGGATTCCAACAACGGAAGAAAATAACCCAGCACATTACAAAGAAAGCTGTCTAATAGGTGCTCAATAAACAGATTTGACGATTGCGATTTAAGTGTTTTAAACTGATTTTTTCAACAGCTTCCAAACCTACAGCACTCTTTAAGCCTTGTTGTAGTGAATAATATAAATTTAGACATGATTCCCTAATTAAATCACTGAACTAGAGGCAAAATAGTGCCCTAAATATGCACAGGTTCTAAAGTTCAAGTTTCTAAACTTATTTGGTCTACAAATATCCTTCCAGGAAAAAAAATATATATATATATATTCATGCCTATATTGCAAACGTTTGTGCTACAGCATATACTGCAGGTTAAATGGTAGATATATGCTTTTGGAAACCCCCCTGTACCAATCCAGCATCCTCAGTTAACAGTATTGTCCCTTTCGGAAAACATGTGTCTAAAGACTACTTCCAAGGTCTAAATTTAAGTTCTGTTACTTAATGGTTGTGTGATCTTGAGGAAGTTTCCTGAACTCCCTGAGCCTCAGTTTATTCATCTTTACAATGAGGGTAAACAGGTACCAAGTTCAATAAAATTGTTGAGAGAACTAAAATATTTGCTGCTTTGAAGTCCTTACAAAGTTTCTGCCTTATATGCTGTGCTCCACTGCACTAAAGTCTGCTTTTGAATCAGCT
Source organism: Nesogale talazaci (assembly GCA_004026705.1). NCBI lineage: Eukaryota > Metazoa > Chordata > Mammalia > Afrosoricida > Tenrecidae > Nesogale > Nesogale talazaci. Next base: position 10,193 of record PVJH01003824.1, on the reverse strand, counting down.
CTGGCCTAGCAACCTCCTGTGGGACAGAGTAGACATGTGCTTCAAAAGATTTTCAGTGGCTGATTTATGGAATTAGAGGCTCTTTCTTTTGCAGCACCTCTAGATGAACTTGAACATCCAACCATTTGGTTAGTGTGTTAGTCCGGATAGACTAGAGGAAATAAATTTCAGAGACATGCATAGAGGTATAAGGAAAGAGTTTATATACAAAAGAAATGTGACCCTAAGAAGGCATCCCAATCCAGTCCAGTGCAAAGTCATAAGTCCAATAATAACCCATATGCCTGAAATCAGTCTATAAAGTCTGCTTTCGACTCAGGAAGTCACAGGTCAGTGGGTGCAGAATTCTGGTACTGGCAGGATCTCCCCATGGCTCCTCGCTTCCAGGGCTCAGGTCCATTAACAGCATGCCACTCCAGCTTCAGAGGTCTATCTTCATCGGGGCTAAGCCGTGTGGTCTCTCCACCGGCTACTCCAGCCTCCCAGCCACCGCCATTCTGTGTTGCCTGTGGTTAATCATCTCTGAAACTAACTCCCAACAACTGGGGAAGATAGCTTCTCATCTTCACGAGGGAAATACCCTGAGATTTCCCAGGTGTCTCAGGTGAAAGCCATGCCCACACAGAGACCTCATCAACTACTCAATGGCTATCTCCAGATTAACAGGCCAGACTCCACCCCTACATTTCAATTATAAAATTAACATAAGCACATGACTGCCACAGTTAGTAAACCAGTTTTTAACCATTCCTACCATCCAGCGGCCCGTGGTGGTATGTGCTCTGCATTGAGACACGAACCATTAAGATCAGCAGTTCAAACACATTAGCCACTCTGAGGATGGAAGATGGAAGCTGGATACTCCAATAAACATTTCATATCTTAGACACTGAAAAGGGCAGTGTGATTCTGTCTTAGAGGGTCATTATGTGTTGGAATTGACTTGATGGCAATGAATTTGGGTTAATTTATATTACCCTAACTATTAGTCCCTCACATTCCTTACTTTTCTTAGCTACTGCTTTATGTCTACTTAATTGCAAACAATTATGAAGTGTTTTGTAATGCACTGTTACATGTGGGCCATGTCTTCTCAACTAAATGGAGTTTCTTGGGTGAAGGAATCACATCATTGAGCACAAGGTTCCTGCCAAGGAAATTCTTGTGAATTGAAATTGCACACTAGGTCTAACCCAAAGGACATTCAGAGAGAATCCTTGATGTCTTTAGAAACAACATACCATTGCCAGTGTCCTCATTCTCTCTCATTGTTCTGTAGTGCCAAATTCAATCTCTCTGCCCTAACTATTAAGGGTCAACTCTCGAGGAGTTTTTCATGCTTTGTGATTTCTCCAGGATACAAAAAGCACAGACACAGAGAAAATGTAATTTGAAAATTCTATTTTTCAGTCATGAAGCCTAAAGGACCTGACTCTGGTTTCCCTTTTGCCTGCTATTATTCCCTGTAATGCAATTTTAGGAAAGATCTAAATTATAAGGGAATGAGTTCAAGGTTCTGATTGTAGGAGACAAGAAGGAACAGGAATGGAAAGCAACAGGAGATGGTCTACTTGGGGGAAATGATTTGTAGCATGTAGTCTTTTTTTCTGAGTTGAAGTTTAATAAAGGAGGAGGCTTTTAATCCATGCCACGTCACCAATTTCAGCAAGTAAAACTGGGTTATTGCCTAATTTCAGGAGCAGGGTGTCAGCTCTGCCACTCGATGACTATGATGCAGTGAATTATGAGATGTGGCTATTCTAGACATAGCCTTTGTTTTTTCCCCCAAACACCTTTCATTTTCCTGATGGGTCTGGATAAGAAGGTGTGAGATTATATCAACTGGATAATGATTCATCTGTGAGTGATTAGAAAGTTGATTAATTGTGATTGTTCTCCTGCTGAGTATAAAAGGGACCAGCAAAGCAGGAGGTGGAGGGTTTTTTTACCAGTAAGAGAGAAGAGCCAGGGGTGGAGTGTGTCGTGGGTCCCCAAGAGCCCTGTGCTTCAAACCCCCTCGTTCCAGGAGACAGCTTTGATCACAAAGGAGTAGCAGTAGCAGAATCACGAGCTGGAGTATTACCAAGAATGGAGGAATTCCTTACCCAAAGAGCAAGAAAAGCTGAATGTTTGGGGGGAAAGTGGATGACTGTAAATTGGCGTGTCTCTTGGTGCTTAATGGGGTGAGCTTAATTTGCTGGCACATGGCATGGGGTTGAGTCCCTCAGGATGCATGCTTACAGTGGAGTGCCTTTGGGACATTTATTGGCAGTCCTAAAAAGAGAATCATAGCATTGCCCAAGGGTAGTGAACAAGTCAATTGTCTGTGGGCCAGAGAGAGGGCTGCCTGTGGGTACAGCAAAGAAGAACTGGCCTGAGCATTTCTCAATCGAATTGTAGCCCATTTACTTCCTTAATAATCCCCAAGCTCATGTGTGATTTCTATGAATTTCATGTGGCCATGTCAATGAATTGTTGAGGACAGCTGAGAAAGAATGAGTGCATGAGAGGAAATATTTCTGTGAGAATTGGTAAGGAAGTTCAGAGGCATATCTGATCTCTGCCTTCTTGTAATCAGCATTGGAAGAGATCAGATGTGGTTGAGATAAGTGGGTAGCATAGAAATTGAATACCCAAAAGGGGGAGAATAAAGGCATGAAGTGGTTGGCTTACAAGCTTTCATAGGTGGAGGAATATATTCATGGGATTGTAGGATTAAGGTGTAGGTGTTCAAATAACTGCAATTGTTTTTTTTCTGTTCACTTTTAGATTATTATGTTTAAATTGGACTGGCACATATTGAATTTCATGCGGTTTAGATTTATCCTATTAAGTACATATTTAATTTTATCGTTGGTTTGTGTGTGTGCATATATATGTGTGTGTATATATATGTGTATGTATATCTATATAAATTCATAACCAATGAAACTTCTGTGTGGACATGGCCTTCTCCTGAGGATTCTCAGAACTCCTGTCTTCCTCCCTGAGGCAGGACCCAGCACTTTCTGCTTTCATCTCCCTACTGACAAGACACCTGGAGCTTCACTATATCACTAGAGTTGGATTAACCACATGGAGATCCCTGCCAGCTCTGAGATGCCTCCATTGCCACTGGATCCACAAGACTTTCCACCCATGGGAGGGGTTCTTCCTACATTCAGCATCATGTCACGTGTTGTATGAGTCTGAATAAGAGTTTGTAGATTCTATTGGACATATGAGCTAATATCAGACTTATGGACTTGATCTGAACTGGGCTGAGATATTATCTTAATATACAAATACTCTCTGATATAATGTACTCTCTACACACATATCAGTGTTTATGAATTTGTTTCTCTAGTCAACTCTGAATAACACACTAATGGTTAACAAGGTGAGGAAAGACTCAAAAAGCAGAGGCTGAATCAGGAAACACTGAAACATTTGGCTTATTAGTTCCTATGGCTCTGACCTTTATGTGGCCTGCTCTTCTTACTGTAAACTTCTGGAAAGCAAAAAAAAAGCTATATCATAGACCTTCAACCAAATGTCCAAATAAGTCTTTCCCTCAAGGTTTGTAGATGTATATAATATAGCATTGTATAAATGGCATAATTACCTACACCTGGCAAAATTACAGCACACCCAGCAATCTTAGCCAAAGGTGATATTTACCCCTTATGTGTATCCCGAGTGTGCACATAAGTTGAGTCTCTTTTAAAGCCGCCCTTCTTCAGGATTATTAAACTCCAATGCTCTCGTGAGCCCTTCACTTTCTGACATATTAGCATTGCTCTATGAGGGTATAGTAGTGAGTGATAAAGATGTAGTGTTCAAAAAAGTACATTACTTGTATATGCAAATGCACAGAGTCAAGAAGTGAAGAATTTTTCTAGGCTATTTACATTATCCATATCAGTTCATAGGAACAGTCTCGCCATTGACTCATCACACTCAGTACTCTGGTGACTTATTTCAATAGTTAAGGAAAAGAAGGGATAGGTCAGGAATTGTATTAGAACATCCGATTTTTATATAAAGTAATTCCTTGGGCTCTCATGACCATAAAAACAAAACAAAAACCAAGAACACTCTTTGCCATCCTCCTTATCTGTTCCTCGGGTTTTCAGAGTCATTCATCAAAGGAATTATTAAGCCAGAACATGTGCATACATGTCAATTTCTCCATTAACTGAGACTCAAGTGCACAGCCTGAAATAGAGTACCAGTGTTTGCAAAGATAATATCTTCTAGATTAAGGCACTTGCTTCTTGCCCTAAAGCTGAGGACTTAAAGAAATTAGACATTATAGACCTTGTCCCTGGGCCTGGATCCTGCCCCATGGGAATCAAGACACTATCCTCTTCCTTTTTCTTTTCATATTAGGTTACAGTTCATGATCGTGGCAGTCATGTGCTTGTGTTAATTTCATGATGGTTGAACTGTAGGGGTGGAGTCTAGCCTGTTAATCTGGAGATAGCCATTGAGTAGCCAATGAGGCCTCTGTGTGGGCATGGCTTTCTCCTGATACGTCTGGGAAATCTCACGATATTTCCCTCGTGAAAATGAGAAGCTATTTCCCTGGTTGTTGGGAGTGAGTCTCAGAGATGATGAATTACCGAAAAGACAAGATGGCAGCATCCGAGAAGCTGGAGGAGCCAGAGGAGAGGCCACCCGGCTTTGCCCTGATGGAGTCAGACCTCTGAAGTTGGAGTGGCCACATGGAGACCAGCGCTGAGTTTCTTCTGCCACCACTGGATGCTGTTGGTGGACCCTGATCTCTGGAAGCGAGGAGCCATGTGGAGACCCCTGCCAGTGCTGAGATTCTGCATCCACTGACCTGTGACTTTGTGAGTCGGAAGGAGACTTTATAGACTGATTTGCGGCATATGGGTTAATATTGGACTTATGGCTTTGAACTGGACAGGGCTGGAATGCTTTCTCAGTGTTCCATTCCTTTTGTATATAAACCATTTTCTTATATCTATATGCCTGTCTATGAAATTTGTTCCTCTAGTTCACCTGGACTAGCACAATTATTTAAACCCCAAACCTCTCAGATAGCAATTGAACACTTTAACACTATATCAACAGGGTTCCTTAACCTTATGATAATTTATAGGATTCCATTACAAATCCATTGTCACCCTACCATCTCAAGATTATATATTTGGAAATCATTGATGTTGACTCAAACTTCTTGCTTTAAGGATGCTTAGTAAATGGCATTGCAAGACTATTATATAGTTGCTATTCTCATATTCTCTTCATTTTGTGACATGTATGAGTCCAGCAGGCAAAGTTCCACCTTTCTGAATGAGCACAGTCAAAACTTTATTTCTATATCCAACCCCCTTTATTTGGGTAGATAGTGTCCAATCACATTTTTAATCTGCAAAAGTCAACAATCCATGTAAATTTTCCTTTTCTCAACAATGTTTTAAATTCTATACCATTGACTAAATTCATGATATTATTTATCAACAGAATAACCACATGCTCCTTGGTGATGTTTTATAATGTTCCCCAATAAAATGATAATAATGCTTCTAAAATGAATATTTATAAAGATTCATTTTTGAGTTTGCTCTTAATCAAATCTGAATCGGAGAACAGTTAGTTATTGTAATGTATCCATATTCAATGTGTGCCTTCCTGAAGGGATCAATGAAGATATGGGTGGTGAAGAAATCAACTGGGCCCCAGCTATCAGAAACAATAGCATCTTGAGTCTTAAATGTTTGCCTTAAAACAAACAGACATCTAAGTGAAGTGTCAGCTAATTTCACACAGAAGAAACATGCCCATTTGTTTAATCCAAGGATTGTAAATAACAAAATCTGAGATTGAAGGAGGGAGCAGTATTACAGCTTAAATCCTGAGCACCCAGTTTGGATGAAAATAAAAGCTGAAAATCCATTTGTAATGTCCCATAAGGATTTTAATACTTTGGTGAGTCCTCTCATACCATAGAGTAGGGATGTGAATAACTTTGCTATCAGACAGAGTGCACTGAAAATTTAGCATCTTATTCTTTGATCTCCCTTTGGACCAATTTTAAATTTGCCTAGTTTTTAGTATTTCTGGTTTTCTTTTCCATTTGGTTTTTTCTGTCTTTTATTTTGTCATCATTGTGGGGTTTCTTCTGTAGGTTATTCTGCATATGAAATTCAGGATAGGGAAATATATAGAGAAAATAACTGGATTCTTTTTTGGGGAAATCCAGGAGAGGTTGAGGGATATCGGCACAATGAATTCAAAAAGGAAGAATGCTTTCTAAAAATTATTGTAGTGATGATGGCATAGCTTTCTAATATATTGGACTATTGAACTGCATGATTTGTGAATTATATGTCAGTGAAGTCATTTAACAACAACCGAAAAAAAAAACATTGTCATCCAATGAATTCTTATACCTAATGACTCGATCAGATAGAGTACAATGACTCCACAGGGTTTTCAAAGCTATGAATTTTTATGGAAGTTGACTATCACTTCTTTCTCCATTAAGAGACTGGTGACCTTGAGCTGCTTGGTTAGTAGCCTTGTGCTTTCATATACTGTAGCAGCAGGGCTTCCAAATTGCAGACTCTCAACTTGGAGTTGTGATGGAACTTGAGGAAGAATGGCTACCCTCCAATGAGGGTAGGTGACCGGAATTAAAGATGTTTTCATCCTTCTCAGTAGTTAAGTGATATTGGATGGCATTTGTTGCTGTGAAGAAGAAATATGAAAGAAAGGTATGTATTAATATTTACCAGCCAAAGTTATCACTAAGATACTAAGGAAGATATCTATTCTGTGAGAGGGGACAACTGCTGTTTGGGCCTAGTTTCCTTACAATGAATCCATGTACAATCAATTTATTAGAAGAAGCATGTTATCTGTGCAGGAGTGAGAGAGTCTTGTTATGGAAGGGGGAAAATTAAGCACAAATATGATTTCAGCTAGTATAATGGTATAAAACTCCTATCCAAATTTGTCAAGCAAGAAAAGGCATTTTAAAAAATTGCAGGACAACATTCCCCTATCTGAAATAATATTCATGCTTAATCTTTTTGGACAACATAGCTGCAACAATGGGCTCAAGTATAAGAGTGAATATGAGCATGGTGCCGGGCTGAGCAGTGTTCTGTCACATTGTCCATATGGTCACTATGGGTTGGAATTCACTCAGTGATATCTAACAACACACATATAAAGTTTTAAACTCTCATAAGGACTCAAAGTCATCCTATAGGGTCACTCTGAGTTGGTATTGACTTGATCATAGTGATTTTATATATTAGTTAGGCATTGGTACATCCAGGTGAGGCAACTTTAATCAACCAAGGGTAAGCTCTACAGTTGATACAGATGTGAAAATAGTAGCTAAAGGATGAGCACAACAGACTACCAAAAGGATTTCAGGGCATCTACCTGAATGGAGAACCTACATTATGTGTTCCAAGAGCTCAACTAACTGTCTCAAATAGACCAGATATTTGCTGCCCAAGTCTCCTTGTTGCTACAGTGTACTCATGTGAACTATGCTTTTTCAATCAATTACACTAGCTTAGACCTCAAATTGGAAGTTAATGATGCAAAAAACAGAAAACAAACATATTCCTTGGGCCAATGTCAATTCATAGCGACTGTATGTAAGGTTTTCAAAGCCACAAATCTTTAATTGAGCAGACAACCTCATTTTTCTTCCAGATAGTGACTGGTGGGTTTGATCTACTGACCTTGTGGTTATCAGTCTAGTGATTATTCCACATGGCTACTGAGCTTTCTTATGGACATCATTCTGGCCGTGACAGTAGCAGCTCAATTTTCTTTGAGAGACAGTAGTTGCAAAAGCTCTAGTGGGCAGAGGGTCGCCATATATAATATCAATATCAGCATCCTTCAGCCAAACAACAAAGATTACACGTTTGTATTTGAATAAATTAGATTTATCACCCCTTGAGAAAATGGTAACTATTCACCTCAGGAAATCTGCTAGAAAGTGGTGATAAGATTGGACTTACATAATTTTTGGAAAAAATTAAAGAAGCATGATTTTCTTTTAATTAACTACAGCCAAGAAGTAGGAGTATTCTGTGATTCGAGGGGTATCTTAGTAAATCTTACATAGAAGAAAGTAAGTGGATGTCAGAAGAGACTCTGAAACTTGATCTTTAGCATATAGTAACTAAATATAATGAAAGAAATGATTAAGTAAAAGAACCGAACAGAAGATTTCAAATGACAGTTTCAGATGTCAAAATGAAGCACTCTGGTTAAATCTGCTAAGCCCTGCAATTAGAAAGCCAAAGGGAAATAACATATTCAGCATTCCTCATGCTCAAAGAACTGAAGTAAAAATTCAAATATTCATTTACAATACTGATGAATTCTAGGGGCAAATTATTGAATAACACAGGAAGCATCGAGAGAAGATGAAAAGCATAAACACAATACTGAAAAGAATTAGTCAACATCTAATTCAAGAATTAGCAAATAAGAACCAATGGCAGTTGTAAGATCCCCCCAAAATGATTAGAAAAGACAGAAATACTCTACTCATTCCATTTGGCTTGATGTGGTGTTTATTAATTGGGCTGCTAGCCGCAGGGCCAGCAATTCAAAACCACCAATCACTCTGAGAGAGAAATACTAGACCTTCTATTCTCTTAGAGTTACACTCTTGACCAAGGGACAATTCTGCCCAGTCATATAGGGTCCCGATGAGTTAGAAGGGACTCGATGGCAGTCAGTTTATTTTGGTTCTGATTCAAATCCTGTGTCATTAACATAACAAACTCAATCCATTCTAAAATGGAATTAGGGCCACAGGCATACTCACTGCCACCCAGCTAATTCACAACCACAGTGACCTTATAGGGTTTCTGAAACTATTAACTCTTCATAGTTTCAAGATTTCGTATAAAAACATAGACTATTGCCTAAGCATTGCTTATGGAAATGATAGCTTTCACATATATTTGGCTAACTATATTGAATTAAAGTGAATTTTATAGTCTTGTTAATAAAGTGACAAGAAGATATTAAATAACATATGGAATCGGTGAGATAAAACATAAAACAATGGCAAAACAAGTCTCCAGAAATTGATGGGATAGCAATTGAGAATTTTCAAAAACTGGATGTATCCTTAATTCCCCATGTTTCCAGCTGGATTTGTCTGGTTGAGTTGGGATCATGATAGTGGTTGGGAGGAAGCATTTGAGAACTAAAGGAAAGTTGCATATTTCATTGTTATTATGCTGTACCTTAACTGACTCATCCCCTCCCTGCAACGCCTCTCTAAGAGAATGTTGTTTCACCTATTGATAGGCTTTGGGTTCCCAATCTGTACTCTCCCTCATTTATAATGGTATAATTTCAGTATAATCTGGTATAATTACCAGATCTCTTGGACACTTCGCAGTCACACAGGCTGCTGTGCTTCTTCCATGTGGGCTTTGTTGCTTTTGAGCTAGATGGTCACTTGTTTACTGAAGTCCTTTTTTAAATCATTTTCAGGGGTACATCACTGCCTCTGGTGGCAGTGGTAGGCACAGCCTTGCTCCTGGAGAGTTGTTGCTGGATTTGAACCGCCAAGCCAGTGGACCACAGTCCTGCACTCAACAACTATGCCACCGGGGCTCAGCTACTCAAGTCTTTAAGACCACAGACTTTTGATAGCCAGGCACCATAAGTTTTCTTCACCACATTTGCTTATGCACACATTTGTTATCAGTGATCATATGAAAAAAGTGAGCATGCAATGTTATGATTTTGAGTTATTGAAGTCTGATAACTGATCCCATTGACAACTTGTGGTCCCACAAGCTGGTGTCCTTCTTTCATGTGGGTTTGTTGCTTCTGAGCTAGATGGCTGCTAGTTTACTTTCAAGTCTTTATGACCCCAGACATTACATCTTTTGATAGTCAGGCACCATCAGCTTTTTTCACCACCTTTGCTTATGCACACATTTGTCTTCAGTGATTGTGTCAGAAAGATGAGCACCATGGAATGCCAATTTAATAGAACAAAATGTTCTTGCACTGAGGAAGTACTTGAGTGGAGGTCCAGTGCCCATCTACTGTCCTATTGCTAACCCTATAAGTATATGCTCATTGATCTATGTGGCAGTCATGTGCTTATGTTAATTTTATAATTGAAATGTAGGGGTGGAGTCTGGCCTGTTAATCAGGAGAAAGCCATTGAGTAGCCGATG